>CAXHWN010002465.1:1350000-1355000 GCA_964020975.1 Hermodice carunculata | reverse complement strand
TTGTAGTTTTTGAGGAAATAGTTCATTATTGCCGTCCGACACAATATTACTTCTTTTGATACTCGTTTTGTTGTGCATTTGGAAATACCATCTATAAATCTTGATGTAAAAGGGTTTTTATGTAATTTGGGTATCCAAAACAAAAGTGGAACACAGGAGTCCTTTTCAGAAATTTTGATATTAAAATTCCTTTTCATCTGATCCTTATATGTATCTCTCAAACTGTCAATGGGTTGACTGTTAACATCATTTCCTCTTATGTCTGAATTTTGTTTATGGTAAGTTCATTTTCAAAACATTCAAATAATACTTTTTGCTCATGATCCCAAAACTGTTACCTGCCTTAACTATGTTGGTGATTATAAATGTTTCTTGTAGTTCTTTACTTTTGAAACTTTAAGCTGTAAATTTACCATTCTGACACTCTTATAGCGGGTGTTGTACCGATCTATTCTATTCATAAACACTTTTATCAAGTTGAATAAACATCCTTCAAATTTATGAAATTCTGTATTTTTTTCTTTGCCCATTCCATGGAGTAGGAATCAAAAGCATCACATGTATTCTGAAACATACTGGCAATGTTCAACCAAGGGGGCTACACGAAAGGGGAGGCCACTCTTGACTTCAAACAAAATGAAGGTGTCTGTCTTCTTAGGAAAGCCCTTAATTTCCTTTGTGCGACGCTTTGACGCGAGCTAATCACTGCGATCTGATAAGAAGAGAGCCCGATCATATTTTTAATACACAACGTGCAAGGCATGCGTGGTGACTGGGATAGCGGCCTGCAAAGCATTCAGCTGTGATGAAACATTCACCGGAAAAAATGGGACCTTACACGTGCTATGCTTATAAAAACCCAACGTTATTTCCATTGATTTGCGAGTTCACTTCATCGAAGTTTAGGAGAAATTTAGCTACAAAAAGAGACTAAACTTGCCAAAATTGGACAAAATTTCGAGATTTTTTGTCCTTCTGCTTTGTCTTCCAGTAAGTTGCTACATTGGATGGTATATTTTGCCGATAAATTACCTTTTTTTTCGCTCAACGTGCTGGGTTTTGTATCTTTATGCAAAAACATGCATCGATAACAAATTGAACCATATGCTTGAAAGCCATGCACCTTGTGCGGAAAGTTTCGAAAAAAAAGGAAATTTGTGTGCTGCATCTGGTAAGAACGAATGGTGTCCTACTTCTACAAATTACCCAATTTTCCTGCTGTACAGTCGTCATAATTATCAGTGAATCACGGATCAGATCAGAGCCTGGTCAGGGGAATTGCAGATACCACTGCCATAAATTAAAAAAAACCCCAACCCCAAATGATCTCATTCTAAGAAAAGCCTTATTTCTTTCTCCTCCTTATCTTCCTGAATGTATGATACAGGCAACAAATCCCATTTTTTTCTCCTTTCATACATTCTCCCTGAATGCATAATAAAGGCAACGAGCCCAATTTCTTTCCTGTATAAAGTCTTCTCGAATGCATAATAAAGGCAACAAAGCCCTATTTTTCTCTCATTTTGTCCTTCTGTGTGATTATGAATATTAAAGCTTCAGTGCTCTGTCAATACTTGATAGCATACACAGTGTGCCACCGGGCAATTGTTGATCCGTTTGGGCAACAAGCTTCATGCAGGATGGAACGTGGGAGGTTTTTTTTTTTTTTTTTAAAATCCCATTTCGCTGTTTTAAATCCCGCCCGGAGAGTCTGTCACAAACTGCATGATTAATATGCCTGTGCAGTTTTCAGGTCAATTTACCCAAATTGTAGGTACCCTTGGACATGTAAAGTGTCTGTCCCTTCAGTGCAGTTACAGTTTTTGAAACATATCGACATATAGCAATCACCCGGCACGATAACAACACATCATCATGTTCGCAGAGACTTCGTTACTGTGCAGTGGCGAGTCTACATTTTGTTTTGGCCTTCCGTCACAAAATTTTCATTCCTGCCTTACTCTATGTTAAAAATGTGTTAAATTCAACTCGTTTTGTGTAAGAATAGGGCCTGGATGCAATACTTTCTATGTGCACCCGTCCTGGACATCCTCTGAATTGGGTACATGCAGGGAGAACATGGCATTTGAAGTATTTGATTGGATGGTGCGTATCACGTGGTTAAATTTACGAATGACAGGCCTTGAAACCTATCGACTAAAAACTTGAGGAATTTTATGCTCTTTTTGGAGGGATATCCGATAAATTCTTTATTTTGAACCGATTAGAGAGCTTGTAACAGAACGAGACAAAGTCCTGCGCTTTGCAGCGGTATAAAACATCATGGCGGTCGCTGAATACTTTGATGCCGCAAACGGGCAAAGTTACCTTAGTTTTTGCGTACATTTCGGACTTCACCATTCAAATTGCGACAAAAATGGATGGTTGTTAAAGTTGGACTTTTTTCCCCATGTCAAAGGGAAATACGTCTTTTAAACACAAAATGAAAATAACCAGTCGCAAGGATTGAAGATTGTCTACAATAAAGTATACACGCTCGCAGTTAAAAAGACAATATGGGCAAACCGTGAGGTGATAAATGTTGCTTGCGGTGCGGGCGAATACACTGGCAAATGATGGTGAATGGTGTTCTGAGTATATTCGAATGTACTTGCTTACAGCATGCTGAGGGCGCTGCTGAGACTTATGAAATGTCAAATGCACTGATTCATTTAAATTTAAATTTAAATATGTTCCTCGGGTTTCAAAACTGGTATATAATTTGCTTGAGGATGCGATATTAATAGCCCAAAGCGGCCGGACCACGTAACACACTTGTACGGGCTAATTGCCCCCCCCCCGTAGTCTCGTTATCAGATTGCTATCAAATAATGCCATTACCGCAAAGATGATCCACTAGGCTAAAAAGCCAGAGTGGACACTCCTTTAGTGTAGCCTCCTTGGTTCAGCTAATGACATATTTGAAATTTTGTACCTTTTTTCATCAATTTTTGTAAAACTGAATTTTGTATTATATATCCAGATTACTCGTAAATACGTGTTAGTGGTATGCATCAACAAAATTGAAATATTCATTGTTAGATATAAAGTCACAATTTTGCTAAGCTGCAATATCCTCAATAGTAATTGAAGCCAGAAATATATTGTAATTCATGATACTTTGTCAAATACTCTTGCCATATTTACAGGGAACAAGAGGGCTGTTTGAACAGCTCATGCTCAGATGACCGAGACGTCCATGGCACTTGCAGCTCTGCGAACTTGGGATAGGAGCAAGGCGACCCATATGCTGAGAAAGTCTGACCTTAAAAGGAAAACACTTACATGTGCAACGTAAAAGTCCCAGTTCAAGTAGTTCTCAAGTTATAGTGACGAGTAAAATTCATGTATGTTGCATTGTGACCCAAGAAAGGAGGTCAAGGTCACTCATGAGCTGTCTGAGCATGACTTACATAGAGCAACATTAACATGTGCAACATTAAGGTGCTAACTGAAAACAGATCTCAAGTTATCACGTGAATATTAAATTTTGAGTCGGTTGTCCTGTGACCTTGGGAATGAAGTCAAAGTCCAAACATCATTGGAGCATGACCATCTGCGCATAATAGGTAGACACTAATAAAAAGTACGTCCCTACGAGGTTTGGTACAAATCTGGCAAAATGATTTAACTTATAACCATTGCAAGAAATTCCCATGTTCAACTTTCCCAATATTTTTTTTTTTAGATTTTTGAAAACAAAATAATAAAAAGTCCAAAAATCAATGGAACGTGCCCCTTTGAACAAACTTGGTAGAGACCCACCCAAAGTGCATCCCTCCAAATTTGAAGTAAATCTGACCAAAAGTTTCTTCAGAGAAGTAAAAAATATGACCATTAGAATGCATTAGAAAGCACAGGGACTCGCATAGTAAGCAATAGAAAAGGAACATTTACCGATAAGTACCCGAATTGGGGGAAAAAATTATCTAAAAAGCAGGAATCCACAGATGTGTTACCTAGTCAACATATTTGCTTGACCTTTTCACAAGGAATATATCCACAAAATTTCAACTTAATCTGACAGACAGTTATGGAGAACGAGTCACAAGTAAGAAAAACACACAAAAATTCATTAAAAAATTGAAAAACATTGCTGCACCACTTGGTGAACAAATGCAAAATAGTAGTTCTTGGGGGTGTTCTTATGTAATATCAAAGCAATAAGGTTAGCACATCAGGAATGCACAGCAGTGCCACCTAGTGAAAAACTTTGTTTGACCCTTCCACAATAATATATCCACCAAGTTTCAGCTTATTCTGAGCGACAGTTCAGGAGAAGAAGTCAAAAATAGCAAAACCCCACAAAAAATCATAAGAAATTAGAAAAAAATCGCAGCACCATCTGGTGAACAAATTAAGAACTATAAGTCCCCACAAATTGCAAGTCCAAACTTTTCAGCCCACTTCTGTGAAAAAGACAAGGAAGAACATATAGTATCTGGTCGTGCTGGATCTTGGTTAACAAATAGCAGAATTTGAATCCTACTTTTCTTATGATTGTCACCCTGACAGCACACTGCATAAAGCCACCCCATGATAGGCACCGTGGTACAGGAATATCAACAGAAAAACTTTGTAATCAGAGAGAATCCAAACATTATGCCAATTTTAGGAGTTGTGGCTTTGGATTTGGGTGCAAGGGGCCCGATTTTAATAGACTTGAACTGTACAGAGCTAGGGGTAGACTTTCTTTACACTTTCAGTGACATGTGTGTAAACTGACCAGCTTGACTAGGTATCTCATCAGATTTATGGCAGGTCAGCCTCGACAGCCTATTTACCATGTGGGGTAATACATGCAATACCACCAAGAACAAGCTAGATATCATGTCCTGTTGGGGTTCCAACATTGATGTCAGCATTGTCAAATAAATACTTGACAAGGTCATTGTTTAGATCATACAGCTGTTCATTTGTTAGCAAGGCACCATACAAATGCTGAACCTCTCGGTAATCATTTGCAAGTGATAAGCTACTCAGCATATCTACAAGCTCAA
>CAXHWN010002465.1:1337500-1347500 GCA_964020975.1 Hermodice carunculata | reverse complement strand
ATAACGTTGGATTCAAATTGTAATTATTGCAACACTGCACATTTTTTTAGAACATGCAACCTCTTCAGGGCAAAAATCAAAATTATTTGGCCCTGCGAAAGTTTAATCTTGCCATAACTAACCTGGTCAATTTTCATTTGGTTCATATTGGGCTTGAATTGTGGGTATTGTCACACTGTACTTTTTTGCACTTTACATGTGACCTATCAAGGTCAAACGTCAAGGTTGTTTGAAATTTGAAATTTTCCAGCCATAAGTTTAATGGAATGTGAAGTATCAAAGAGCAAAAGTTGCAGCACTTAATATTTACACCTTTTGAAAGCACACGGACAAATTTGCTTTGAAGCAAATCTTCTTTTCTAGTTCTTGTTGCCTTTGTGGGTTCCATCAGTGCTGGGTTCTTGAATAACGGTCAAGTCATGCATTCAGGTTTTAAAAGAGTACGAAATTCTTTGGGAGTCCAGTGTAGTAAATTAATACTCCTTACAAACCTTTGCAAGTTGCTTGTCCACATGAAACTTTTATGCAAAGTTTTACCTTCGTCTTGATAAGCCAGTCACTTGTTTGCATTTTGTGGATATATATGTCCACTGATTTACTATAATAATGTCTTTTCTCTGTATCGGGCAGACTCCAAAGATATTTGAATATCTTATCTCGTTCTTCACAAGAGATATTGAGGGTTCACGTAAATGTGCGCTTTTCCTCGCAATTCTTCCTGGTTGTCAACCATGTTTAACTTTATTTACTTTCTATGTAGACTTTGTGTGGGACCTTTTGTGCCCTGCTGTCTCTAGTTCTCTAATGTCAAATAATGGGGTTTTACTTTCTATGACGCCGCTCTGATTAAATGTTGGGGGATCAGATAAATGGCCTTCAGACCGTCGGTTGTTTTTAATTCTGACGCCACTCTGACTAACTTGTGCGGGATCAGGTGAATTACCTTCATTACAGTCTTGAAGTGATGAAATTCCAGGATAAACAACGTTCTTATCTTGACAACTGCGAGTGACATGAGGCAATTTCTTTTATCAGTTATGACTTACTTAGGATTCGGTGAGTATTATGAACCATCTCTGTATCAGTTTGAACCAGTTTAATTATGTCAAGCTGCATCTGAATATATATTGATGTTGAGGTTTATATTTTCATAACGATGTAAGAGGATTACTTCAACGTTGCTGGCTGTAGTTCTCCAAGAGATGTAGCAATATGATTGGGTTTCATAGACAAAGTATATTTTGTGTTTGAACGCAACCCTTGAATTGGTATAAGCTTCACATGGTCTGCCTTTTGACACATAGTGCAATATGTTTGTTGTAGCTCTAATTTTTGCTTTGTGTACGGTATCCTGCTTTTGGAGATAGAACATAGTGGCCTCCACATGGTGCTAGCAAATACTCCATTTTACATAAAAGTGGAGAAAGAACAAAATAAATCTCACACGTCAAAATCCTTTCTCCTTCTGCAGTCAAATTATGGAACAAACTGCAACCTGAAGTTCTAAAATTACCGATATTTTAAATATCTAAGCAAAAACTATGCCAGCGAATTCCTGGAATTGGGCCATCTCCTGCATTGTGCAACTATGGTGATAGATTCATAACTGTTCAAACTATGCCCCTGTGTTCAGGAGCCAGCCATTCAAATTCCCATTTATAAAAAATTAATCTTGAACACACCTAAATGCTCATGGGACTTAGCAACTGACGTGGCATTTATAGTACTGACATGATTGCAGCTCCACTGCCTGTCATGGTCATGTGACCGTCACCTTGCTGTGTGCCTTTGGTTTTGGTTCGTCCACCCTGTTAATTTGTCTTTTTTTTTTAGCAAGTGGGATTTGCATAGGGCTCTCTGTGTTTTCTCAATTGCACCAATAGCTGTGGAAGTTTATTTCTATTTTTGTTGAGTGAAATACTTTTAAACCAAGTGAAGTCCATTCAGGGCATTCCCCTGCTTTCTTACTGCAAAAAAAGGTGTTTAAACCAAGAAAGCTCCAGCAAGACTCTTTGCTATCATCAATATTTGCCTTCATCTCATGAAACACTTCTTCACATAAGGTAGTTGACCAAATACTGGCTGATGGAAAGGGAGAACTGTAATATATCTATATATATATAGATACTTGCATTTAATAGTACTGAAATATAGACAAAGCATCCGAGGGTAATTTTTTCGTCCAATGACTGAAAATTTGTCTTACCAAAATCGAACAATTATATGTTAACTTAAACTCTATTTACTCTTTACATTTTAATGTTGCGTCCAGTTGGGCAGCATCGACCAAAGACTCTTCCTAATACAAAGGCATTAATTTATTTAATTGTATGTATATATATATATATATATATATATATATATATATATATATATATATTGATTCATTATTGTGAAAACCCAGGTTACCTGATTTGCTGGTGACTTTAAATTCTGTCCGCCTTCAATAATTACAAGGACAAAGTTGCCTTATTTTTGTGGCATTGGTGTCAGTGAAAGAATACGGTGTGGCGCCATGAAGTGGCTGCACATGTTAGAAAGTGTACAAAACGAACTGAGATCTTTAGTCCCTGTTTGACAGGATAATAATACAGCCATCTGATCCCTGGGATACTGTTGTACAGAGAGCTGCTATCGTGGCTCTAGGGCCATTTACCATAAACTAGCAAATATGTCTATGTAATACATATGTGTCCATATTATATGGGTATGTCTTACATGGGTTGCAATTTATGGCTATGTGACTATTGTATCTTTGTGATTCTTTGCTACATGACGCTGTAACATTTTGCTGACAGACAAGTCAGGAGAACAAAACAAAGGCTGCCCCAGCATGTCCCTTTTTATCTATGGCACAGGTACAAAATGTTATGTTTTAAGTAATTAGACCTGTATGTTTGAATAAACTGAAATTTGTAGTTAAAGAACAGTATAGTTCAGAGGTTGAGAGGACCGGTTTGAGACAACCTGTTGCCTTCTATGGGTCACTGCCTGCCTCAAGTCAGGAGGGAAATTTATTTATGCATGTTGTTCTTGGAAGGTCAATGATTATGTTTTTGGTAAATTTTGAACCTCTGCTTTTTTCATTTTTAACTTTGATCGCATTGTTGGGTTGAAATTTGCAAATGTGGGTCATGTTTTCCAGCAGTGTTTGATCCATGACTACTTGGTAAATATCCCAACCTTAAAATTTACGGGTGCTGGTGACAGTGGCTTCGAATATTAATGCCAAATGCTGGCCTAGCTTACCTTCCTTACCTGAACAACTTTTTAGCTCAATCATTGGCTGTCCTAAAACACTGTGCCAATAGAGTGTTTGAGAGCAAGCTGGATGATTATCAGGGACATAAACAATCAGATTAAAACTGTATCTTACATAACATAAATACTTTTTGCCTTGAAAGTTCCAATGGTAAAAAAAACACAAACTCACACCATTTGATCACATATCTTGTAATGAAACCTCCGTACTGTTGTATGGGTGAAACATGGTGATTAATAGACGTGCATGGCAAGTACCCACATCCTGGCGACAGCCTGATCTGTAAGTATTGCCCCCCCCCCCAACAGGGTATGGGTGTCATACCCACTTGTGTTCAAATAATCAGCTATTTCATTCAGAGTGTGCTAAAACACATCCTGAAATTTAATAACTAAAATGCTACTTTCTTTGAATCAATCCCAGGGAGGATGCAACACATTTGCGGTCAGAGTTAACACGTGTTATCTTCGGGTGTTGACACTTTCAACTTTCTGTTGTTTCAAACCTGTGCCTGGTACTTCCCACAATGCATTTCGGTAAACAAAAAGTTTACCCGCCAAAAAAAAAATATGACAGTGAGTCTGCTTACATCAAACATGCACTTGGTCAGTTGATCACAGCTCTTTGTTGTATAATGATTTTGAACCGTTGGAACCGTAGTCAGTACTGACTGGCGGTATAAGGCAGTAAACAGCCAGTACTGGCCCAATTGTTGCATGTTTGCTGGATGCATAATGCGATGGATTTATAAACATCTTGTTGAACCAAAGACTAATATTGCATGTATATTTCGTAACAGTTTGCAAATTCGAAATTCCCGAACAAGAAGTCTTCAAAGGCTGCCACAAAATTTCGAACGGTTTGAACTGTCAAAACTGATTACAAATTGGAAGTTCATAATGGGACAATTAAAGAGTTCAAATTGGAGAAGCTGTTTGAAGGTGTAGTTTGAGTAATCAATGTCTACACATTGAATAAAGTTAATATTGAATGAATGTTTGAAACTAGGAATTTGTTTCCAATGCAATAATAGTTATTTTTAGGATAACCATTACTTTTGCTTCAGTGTCCACCTTATCAGGAGTTGAGAACGAATCGATTCTCTTCCCTGACATTTCAATCACTAAATATAAATCGAGCGTTCTGCTGAAGTCAATGTGCCAATGCCGATCACAAAATAGGAATATAACCCTTTTGAGCAGGGAGACTCTACTGACTACTATCCAGGTGTGAATTTGTACATCCAGTAATTTTATCTGTGTATTTAATACCCTACTTGTATGTTATACGATACTTGTCGGTCATAAAAATGGCAATGATGTTCTACAGAGTTATAGCAAAATCAGCATTCATGGCCTTGGACTAGACAGCTACCAAATGTGAAGTCATAAATGTCAAAGGGTTAAACAGTGTAAAAAGTAATCTACCATGGATTTCTGCCCCAGATAATATATAATCGTGAAATAAATTGCTATATCTGCAACATTGATATTATGTATGACATGCTATCTCATCTGATTTTCGCCTTTTCATCTTAAGATCTCTCGCTGTGGGCGATGAAGCAAAAGGCGGAAAAGTCTTCCTGATGTTATGATTCAAGGTTTTTCTTCGATGTGGTTACGACACGTACAGGATAATGGCAAGAGTAATTATGATTTCACACGCAGCAAACATAATGAAAGGTGGAGCCTCAGAATGAGAAACCTTCAAGACTAACTATTAGTACAGGGTAACTCAAGTGAGATGGTTTGTACACTTAGACTTCTGTGTAGTATGTTTTTCCTTTGTTTTTTTTGTTTTTGTTTTCTTTGGCCCTCGGTTAGTTGTGCTGTCTGAAAACAACTGATAGCTACCATCTCACTAGATCTGGTCACGTGTAGTAACGAAGCAACAGTAGGGGTTATTTCAAGTCAAACAAAAGTGAATCTGAAAATCAGCCAGTGTGAAGATTGCCTTGCATCTAGTTGCGATTAGTTTTTCTCAAAAATAAGTAAAAACATAGTATTCATCATCTTTGTGAAGGGTGAATTAATATTATATAAGGTGTCAAAAATATTTTCTCAATTATTCCTCGCAGCATCTTATGATAGCAAGGGAAAAAAGTCAAAACCAGCAATTTCAATCATGCAGAATAAATTCCACATTTATGTCTATATTAATTTGCGTGTTAATTCACTTCATTTATACACTACACTAGGGGCATAAAATGTGAAGAGGAAATAAAGCAATTTATATTACAGGAAGATGAAAGGAAACTGGTATTGTCGCTTATACCAAATAACTCTAATGCTACAATGATTTTTTTAACTTTTATTTTTCTTTATTTTATTTCCTTTGTTTGTTTGTTTGTTTGTTTTTTTTTTTTTTTTTTTTTTTGTTTGTTTGTTATTTTTGTGTGTGTGTGTTTTTGTTTTGATATTCCAGTTTACTGTCTTCTTAAAATGAAGAAAATTATCATGTGTGGAATAATGAATTGGTATTTTTAGTACGTCTGTGGAAATATGGAGACCTGTAGTTACCCACTTAGAGTCCTTCTACTAGCTTTCTTTTAAGTGATGTTTTAATAAATCCTACCAATTATGGGAAGCCCTTTTCTTATCTAATTTAAAAGTTTCGACCTTATTCATCAGTGGTCATTGCTTATCAATAAATAACGTCTGCATTGATGGAAACTATTTGTTTTCAGTTTTTTTCTTTCATTACAGAGCGCATGACGGGTCTATAGTTATTGTACATCATTTAATCTTGCACATGACGTTAAACACATCTTATTTTATACAGCTATGGTCCTGGGGTGAGGCCTCTACATTGATCTATGGAGCTGTCTTTACCAAAATACAGTGGGGATTGTATCTTTCAGCACGAAGTTTTTGGAGTGAGTCAACAGCATAACTCGGTGCCCTTTGGGCACATTGGGCCCAAATCACCCCAAGAAAAACTGTTGACCTGAACCATTTTCTCCTATGGGACTCCGGAATGCTAGCACGTGAATGAAAGGTCTCCTTGCACAGAATATACACAGATTAATCATTCGATAATTCGCAGAAGTTCCTCTTAGAGTACTTCAGGTTTAGTGACAGCTGGCAATGAAAGAATTACAGGCTTGGGTGTAGATTGGTAGTAGCAAGCCTTTACACCCACACAGCTAAATTCAAAAGCCATATTTACATTGCAAAAACAAATGTTGCACTTCTGTACGCTCCATTTCTTCATTTGCCTATTTCTATTACATGCAAAGCTACAAGGACTTTCATTTTCGTTTGCCATGCCTGAAACTGTTTTTCCAGACTCCGGGTGAACCAGGCACAGTCTATCTACCAGTAAATACAGTCCTCGAATACGACTGAAAAAAGAGTGTTCAAAATGTGCTGATTTGCATATGCATTGTTCGAGAAGTCTGAACTACTAGACAGTAGAGACAGATCTGACAAGCTCAATGGAAGTGGATCCGCGTGTGTATTATCATGACATTTGATGATGCCTATAGCAATAGCACAAACAGCAGGAAACCACGTGGGATTACATAGTATATGATGTGACTGTATGGCGTACAGAGAACACATCTCATCGAAGAGTCTTGGACCTTTTGTATTACGTCCTCCGTGCACAACAGGATATACATGCTTCTCATTTATACCCTGCCCTGTGCTGTATAAGTAATGAAAATATGTTTGCACAATGAGCGGTTGTGCCAATCCTAGTATCCCATCTTGTAATATAAATCCACAGAGAAGATCGGCAGAAGTGAGCATTGATGGTAATTAACACTTTGAAGAAATGAATGTCCACAGAAAAGGTTTAAGTAAGGTTAGATAGATCATCTGCAATGCTATAACCTATTTCTATACAGTCATCACAGACAAGCACAAGAGAAAAAATATATCGGCCACTTAGGCAGATGAAGAACAACTTAATTATGTCTGCCAGCTGATAACTACCAAAAGCACATACAGCATAGGTGGTCTCCTTCTGTACAAGTTATGATGACATATCCAAAACATCTCCCTGAACATATGTCATTATAACACATTTTAGTCAATTCAATGCTTCTCGTAATGAAATGAGACCTATAAGTTTGAGGCATTTTGTTAAGGGGAAGTGTGGGGCTGGTGTTTCATTAGTGATACTAATGTAGTTGAACTACCCTTCCGGGATATTGTAGTGGTCCTGATAAGGGAATTTGCTTTTTGCTTCAAGACATGTCTTGTGGATTACTAGGAATTGTCTCGCCACCAGTTGTTGATGGCACACATGGAACATTGCATCCTCCTTGCTGCCCCATGCATGATTGATATTTCAGTGATCTCCCTGTCCAAGTGTGAACCTTATTTTTAATGATCCGCAAGATGGGATATGTTGGCGTCAAAGTACATGAACATGCAGCCTTTAGCTCAATTTAAAGCCCTGCTGCATTTCAGTGTCAGACACAATGGATATCAAATAATGAGCTTGCTAAGACAATCTTTGTATCACATGTGATGAAGCATGAAGTGCTGTTCCTCCACTATCTCACATAAAACTACAGTGGTGCATCCTATTTAATTCGAAACATCTTTGTCATCATCACGATGTCAAAGCGTCAAAACTATGGGCTTTTTCAGCAGGAGTACTTGGGTATAATTATGTCTAAGACATTTAACCTGCCCTTCTGTAAAAGATGTGAAAAATTTGCGTGTGCAGGCACGCATGGGGTTACTCGATTATTTCATGTAATCAAAAACATCTAGTTAATATGGTGTTGACTTTGTATTCTCACTGTGATCACAATACATACCACCTTTGTATTTTAGTACAATTCTATTATTGTATATGTGTCTTTTTGCCAAGAACCATTTCCTACTAATCATTACCCTATTCCGCAGTCCGAACTCTTTACTCTCCATAAGCTTACCTGTCCCTGTCTAACCTATATACATATGGAATTACTATTGTCCATATTGCACACGTTCCTTTGTAAAATTTTGACATAGGCTGTATCATCCCAAATAAATTAAAGGGTCTTCAGCGGGTAACTACTCAACATGTTTCGGAGCCCATTACCCGTACATGTCTCTCTGAGTGGCGGCTCCTTGTCTAAGCTAAATATACAGCAAAGACAACCCATATAATAATGAATAAATACGAACGTGGCAAATGCTGAATTAGCTAAATATGTGAATTTTTGCTTATACATGCAGAGCTTCGTTATGAAAGAAGAATACCTGTCAAACAAACCATAATCAGTAAATTTGTATAGTCCAGGATCAGATAAGAACAATTTGAATTACGCCTGAACCAATATGTACCCTTTCTAGCTGGACAGCTTATCATAGTTAAACCATCCGCCAGTGTAAAACTGAAGTGGAAACAAACTGGGGCATTATATTCAGTCCCAGTGATTGTAAAATAAACAGTTGCAGCTAGACGACCTGTACAAACCAAGGGAAATCCTAACAAGGACTGCAACAATGGACATTCTGCACCAGAAATGTAAAACAAACTCCATAATGACACCAACCCCTCAAGCAATTAAGCTCTATATCACTGCCAACCCTGAGTCAATGTATCAATGTAACGTGTCAGGTTTGTGACATTTGAGAAAACACTGTCAAGTTTGAGTAATTTGTTTAAAAAAAGGGAGTGGATGTGCATTTAGGCATGTCAGAAAAGAATGAAAGTCATTACCATTTATGCCAAAAACATGTTATCAAGCAATTTTTTCTTAACATGAATTTAAGTACAATTAGGCAAACATGTAACTGTCGTAGGCCGCTGCTTGCTACCGATAGCCCCTGCGGGGTTTAACCTGACAGAAAACATGCAAGCCTTAAATATATGAAAGTGAATATTAAAACAGAAAGGTGCCAAAAGATAAAGTTAAGTAGCAAAACAGACAAGTCTTCAAACTGTAAATTATTGCAGCCAAACTTTCTAATAATCTTTGGACATTAACAGCAAAATTATAGGGCAGGTAAGAAAAGAATGAAAGTCATTTGTATTTAAGTAAAGAGAATGCAATAAAAAAATAATATTTCTTAACCAGATACTAGGTCCAATTATGAGTTTATTATCTTAAAGTGGTTGTATTCCAAATCACAGTTCGTTCCTCCGATCAACGTAATAATTTAGATAAGTCACAATTTGTCAATACAAACAGCAAACAATCAGAAAAAGTTCAATAACCAACCAGCATTTCTGCTGCATTACCCACATGTGATATTTGTGAATTACACTTGGGTAACAGAGTTGGATGAATGTGTCGTGTAAATAAACGAAGTTGACATCGTTGGAAGACCAGTGCCTTACTACAAGTGTGCAGCCTTATCTGCCAGACAAACATTTGCTCATCATGAAGGCATTTAACGGCATAATCCGATAAAGCGTATTCTCCTCTATGTAAACTGCATTTACAGTGAAACATTATATTGGTTATACTCACATATGTGACTATATATAATCCGTAAACAAAGCAAATGGATTGTGGCAGGCCTCATGTGATTTGACTTTGTATGCAAACATTGGTAGTTACAAAGAAGAGACGACCCAGGTGGCCATCAGGAGCCTGAACGAAGGTGAACTAGTAGCTTTCGACTGACCCTATGTATGTTGCGTTATTTAATGTTTGCAAACATATCAAATTTCTGTTTCATGGCCCTAATCCCTAAATTGAAGTTCGAGACAAATGAATTTCCTGTGCACAAGTTGCGTTTAGTGACGTTTGATAAGTGCTAAAAACACTTTTGTCCGTATAACTCTTGA
>CAXHWN010002465.1:1237500-1335000 GCA_964020975.1 Hermodice carunculata | reverse complement strand
ACTTGGCTTGTTTGAGTGTGGATTCCCAGGTGGCTTTCCATATTTGGGGCCCAGTAAGTGGGTTGTGCTAATTTGTTTTCATAGCAATAGAGAATGCCATAGCAGTCAGAACAATGTTGGTGAATTGTCTAACCTTTCCCATTCTTCTTTCCATGGTTTTTACTGCCCAGTGTTCTATCCATGGCAAATGATTTCCTGCTCCCCGTGAGTAACCCTTGTCAGTGGCTCACCTAGTTTCCAGGGATCATGAACTTATGACTCTGCAAACAATGACATGGTTTATTAGCATGCCCATGCAAGCAAACCCCATGTGGTCAGCACTGCAGAAACTCTTCAATGTAAAACAAACGTTCTGCACCCAATTTCCTCCTATACATTATATGTTCACACATCTGAGCTTTTAGGGGCATGTATTTTACAAAAGTATAAAACTATCCAAAAATATTAAAAAGGGATTAGAGGTTATACAAAGGTGCTGCCTACAGATCTTCCACTTTAAGGCTTTGGCAAAATATTTAAGACATCTCCATCTCCAAAGCCATTACGTCTATTTCTTTGAAATACACAGGCATAAGTGTTGACACTAGATTGAAATTTGGTAAACAGGTAATTCTTCATTTTCGCTAGTTTTAGGGAAAACAGTACACACACACACACACACACACATATATATATATATATATATATATATATATATATATATATATATATATATAGTTTTCTACAGAACTCTTGACAGGATAAGTTCAAAATTATTTGAAATGTACCTTGGGTGTAACTCTTATGTTTCTGCCAGTGGTGATGCTGTGGCGATTTTTTTTCGGGGAGGGGGTTAGTTGTTTCCTTCTATAAAGCCAAAGCCACTGGCCCGTAGGTGTGAACTCGTACACGAATACTTCTGGGTACCCATAGAACGTGGTGAGCATCACTCTGAATTGAGCATATACAGTGGTCTGGCTTTTTGAAATGCAAAATTAATTTTGCCCCTACATAACTGGCACAGATAAGTCAAAGTGCAATCACGATATTGGCAATCCTGAAAGTATAAACAAAAAGATGCTGAGGCAAATGTCTGTCACAGCCCGACTTAAGTTTCTGTATTTTTGAGACCTACATTTCACTGCACTTCCCATTGCATATTCCGCCACTGACTCATATCAGCACCAAAGATTACGACCTTGCTGCAATGACACATAATCAACCCATATCTTGAATGAACTGTTTTAATGTACCATTTTGTTTGAAGGCCAACAATTGACATGATTTCTATTTGTTGATTAAATCATTATTGGTGACAGCTACTTTTTTGCTTTGTCCCAAGAATTTTTTGAAAACTGACAAACAGTCATATTCACTTTGGAATTGTCAGCAGAATGAGCTGTCCCTTGGAAAGGTAGTGGTGCCTATTTCATCATCAAACACAGTGACGTCGTACTTATATGATCCCATTCAGTTTTAATGTAAGACAAAGTCAAACATGGAACACCTTTTAAACATAAGAGGACTGTGACAGTCCAGTATCCAGCTGACTTTACTTCCACGCACAAACTAAAGTGGTTCTGTGAACTGCAGAACAAGATCCTAGCTGAAAGAATTTGCAACTGTTGTGCTACCAGTAATATTTGATAGTGACACTGTAACCCCAAGAATGAGGCCAAGGTCACTCACTTGAAATTGTTCTCAGGTTATTGTCTGTAAACCACTTGGTCGATGGATGGGATATACACACATGCGCAACAACGTCCCCATCCCCTTCCCCACCTAATTATGCGGGCTTAAAAAGATAAGCGTATGTACGATTGCATGCATCCACACATGTATACATGCATATTCATATACAAAGTATAGGTTACCAGTTTTGCTTGATGCCTTTGGTTTCTTGGTGAGTATTGGACGCGAGTTTGTCCAAAAAAAAAGCTAGCGCCTCAGCCTTAAAATAAGTTATGAAAAAAAGAATTGCAAGTCATTGAATTTGAACTTTATTTTATTTACACATTACTCGACAGGGAAAATGTTGGCACACTAATGTTTATGAGGGTAATGTTGAGCAGATTAAATATCTGCTTAATATCATATATCATCTATATTTCTCAGAATACATGTCTTCTCGAGTCTTTTCAATGGTGCAATTTATAGTACCACTCCATAATGTCTGAAGTCATTCAGGAGCAGCTCATTTTGGTAACCTCACTAGAAATTTCTTCTTTTGAGTCTGAAAGTAATTAAAATTGTATAAAACCACTTATCGCAATAAAGCTCATCTTCCAAAGTTGACCTTTTAAATTGGTTCAAATATGTTCTGTACACCCATCTAATGTATTTAAACTTAGAACACAACTTCACAGCTAAGAGCAATGATTTAAACCGAGATGAACCTTTACCATTGCACGCCTGTCTACAATCATATGTCAGTCTGCTTTCATGTTGTTTACCAATTTCGATGGTAATGAAAAAACAGCTAATGAGCATTATTCTTAAGACCTATCAGTAATATGCAAATGGCTAACACCGTTAAAATCGAGCGCAACTTGAACCCTTATGATTTTTGTATGTGTATATATATATATATATATATATATATATATATATATATATATATATATATATATATATATAAACTAGGCAAAATTAATAACCCTCCACTAAAAGCAATTCTGATATAAAAAACACACACATATTTTGAATATATTCAATGTTTCTTTTATTTTGTATACACTTTAGAGTAGAGCTGTAGAGGAAATTCTGATCAAATGAAGTTATGCGCAATTCTGATATAAAAAACACACACATATTTTGAATATATTCAATGTTTCTTTTATTTTGTATACACTTTAGAGTAGATCTGTAGAGGAAATTCTGATCAAATGAAGTTATGCTTCATCGCACAATGTCAATAAGCAGACAAAGTCTGAATCACAAGTTCGTAAGAGTAACTGTAGAGCGCTCAAACATGCATATAAACTGAGTGCAGAGTCCCATTAGAAATTATCACAGATGGTGCTTGATTGCATCAAAAGTTATCACAGACTGTACTTAAAGTTAAGGCATTTTCTGAGTTCAATAGAGCAGAAATTGACTCATCACTGTGTCACATAAGCACCTTTGAATGTCCATTCAATAGGATGTGTAGCCATCATGGTTGTCAATGCACTTTTGGCAGCGTTTTTGCATGCTGTAGACGAGCTTCTTCACAAGTACCTGAGGTAAACTGTCCCACTCCTCCAGAAGATAATGCCATAGATCTGCGAAGTGTGAGTTAGGACCCATCTTCTGGTACACATTTCTTTTCATATGGCTCCACAGGTGCTCAATCGGGTTGAGGTCAGGTGAGCATGCTGGCCATTCCATCACCTCAACTCTCTCACTATCCAGGTAATCACGAACCACACCTGAAACATGTGGCCTGGCATTGTCGTGCATCAGCATGAAGTTGTCTCCAATGGCACTTGCATTGGAATAAAATGGGGTTCCAGGACATCCCTTATGTACCGTCTGCTTGTCATTGTTCCTTCCATGATTACTAGGTCTGTCTTGCCATTAGCAGAGATGCCCGCCCACACCATGATGCTGCCCCCTCCGTATGCAACTGTGGGCTGAACACAACAAGCACCGTGTCTCTCCCCTCGCTGTCTCCATGCACGAACACGTCCATCACTTCTGTGGAGGGAAAAGCAACACTCATCAGTGAAGAGAACATTGCTCCATCCTGCATGTGTTGTACGGACATGTTCTCTTGTCCACTGCAACCGAGCAACCTTGTGACGTGGGGTAAGAAACGGATTTTTCACCATGCTCCTGGACCTTAAACCAGCAGCATGCAGTCTGTTACGAACAGTCTGGGTGGACATGCGTCTTTGGTGAGGATTGGGTCTCTCCAGCTGGCTCTGAATATCAGGAACTGTGCGGCTCGTACTCCTCAGTGCTGCACTGACGATGAAACGGTCTTCTTGCCTGGTGGTCAGCTTTGGCTTTCCCGTGCATGGTAAATCTGCAACATCATTTGTGTTTTGGTATTTTTTCATCAAGTCATTGATGGATTTGTGGTTCACACCCATTGCCCATGCGACAGCTCTGCAACTTTCACCGGCTTCAATGCGACCTATGGCTCTTGCCCTGTCCATTTTGGATAGCTTGGCATGGTGATGTCCACAGTTTGACCAGTGATGGCGAATCCATAACTGACAGAAAAAAAACCCATGCCTTTATACCCATGATTGGCAGTTTATGGCGACATTACACAGGTATGGTGAGAAAAATCAATGGTCAGGAGGGTCCTAACAGGGACAGGAAAGACCACACATGATCCTTTCTGCGAAGTGCACTTTTTGACTTTGTGTCACATTCAGCCCATGTGAAGTCAAGCATGGGCTCCGACTCTGCTCATCTTTACACATGATGTAATCGAAAGGATTATGCTACACATACATGTGCGTATCTTTAAATTACCTAAAAAAGTATGGGTACACCATTAAATTATTTAAGCAGAGGGTTATTAATTTTGCCTAGTTTAGATACACATATATTTCAATTCCGAACAAAGGCAACGTTCCTTGGTATGTATAGATGGATCACATAAATTTATAGTTCGTTTGTACTCAAAAAATTCCAAAACTTCGTGCAAAGGTCCGTAAGGTACAAAAAAACATGTCTAGTTTAACCTGCCAAGAATAAAAAAAAATGTTTAAAATTATAAGCCTATTTCAGTAAATTGTCTAGCACAAGTTGAAAATTCTTGTCCACTTTTTTGTTGGTTGCTTTTCCTTTTTTGGGCTTGGACACAAACGCACTGACTTGCGACAGAGATTCACTGTGCCTTATTTGAAAAACGTAAAATCATGCCAGAGCAGTGGGGACTGCAAAGAACACAAAACTAGCCTATCTTGGGGCAAGATGATAATAATCCTTTATTTTGGTAGAATAACAGTCTTATTGCACGGATACAAGAGAACAACGTGGACGTACCTGAATTTTCAGGTGGTCAGCAAACTATCTTGAAGCCAATACTCATAATTTCCTAAATGGTATGGTACATCTACTCATGAAATATCCATATCTACTCAATGGCATCGTTAGGTACCAGGCATAATTGCTTTTTGACAGTAGCAGACAAATAAAGTTGTTCCAAGTATTTAAACAGTCATCTCTCAGAACATTGCTGAAGTGTCAGTAGAAATGTTGGACTTTGACAATGTGAGCATTTGATAATCTATACTTAAGATTCTTATTGAACTGCAGCCATTTGGCCGCCCGGGTTTTCTTATTTTGTAACCTTGTATTACACAATGCACCATTTGGCCATATATATTATATGCCATGTTGTAGATCACGCAGCAGTTAACTCTTTCATGTACCTTTTGAGGAATGATTTGGTTTAAAATTCAAAGTGAAGAATAAACAATAATGGGAGCAATCAAATATTTTAGTTAGAGAAAAGACATAAGTATTTTTCATAATAATGTTTGAATTTGATAATGCCACAACATGCAATATTTACAAGGTGCGTCATTCATGTGCATATAGGACGGGACAGTTCATGAAAAGGGACCAAAATCTGCAACACAGCAGAGAATTTGCAAGCATAGGTTCCAAATTTGCTGAAATATCAATGAAATTCAGCATTTTAATTTACTAGTTGCAACCACCGTCTCAACAATTGTCATCATCCATAAAAGTCCACAGAGTGACACTAGCATAAACATCAATCCATCAAAAAGCCTTCTAGGCTTATTATGACCACCATCAAGAGTCCAAACAACATGTTTGTGCAAGTCGATGTGTTTTACACATGTACCTAAAGGCATGATGTTGATTTAAAAGAGATAAACTAAGAGTATTTCCAAACAAAAAGTTTTTGAATGTGCAAATATAGTAGTTAAAAAAATAGAGTGTCAGAATTTGCAACTTAACTGGTTCGAATGTTGTATATAAGCCAAAAACAAGTGACACCAGGCCTCAAAACACAAAACAGCCGTCAAAAATTGTAAGAACAGTGGTCAAATTGCATTTATAAGCCAAAAATTGCACACATACCAGTCAAATTTCATCTTTGGTTTCCAAAGTAATGTTAAAGGCAATTAAAATGTTCAAGAAAGCATAGACTCCCATAAGTCATCTATTAATTAATTCATTAGGGTAATAATTTAGAATTCAAAAATTTAGAATATCATTGTAAGTCATTTGCCAGTCAGCTAATCATAATATACATCTAATTTATGGTTCTATAAGTTCAGAAAGTCAAATGTAAAAAACTCCTAATTATTGTAAAATTCTTTCACATTTGTCAGAGAAAGAGTCATGTTTTGTGAAAAGAGAGAGAGAGAGAGAGAGAGAGAGAGAGAGAGAGAGAGAGAGAGAGAGAGAGAGAGAGAGAGAGAGAGAGAGAGAAATCATGTTGAAATCCCAAAAGCAAACTTTAAGTGTAGCTGTCTTACCTGTAACAGTTTTTTTATTATTGACAAACAAACATAGGTCAACTTGTTAGTCAGCTGATTTAGATGCTAATTATTTAGACGACAGAGAGAGAGAGAGAGAGAGAGAGAGAGAGAGAGAAAAGTCAAATATGTATAAATTTACCTTTTTATTGAAAGTAACTATGTATCAGCTGCACATCAAACACTTTGAGCCAACCAGACATCATTTTCATAACAACAATTTATACTCATATGTCAATTATAAAAACATCAGTCCCACTACATTTGGAACACTTACTGCTCTGCAATATGTATAGAAAATGCCTGAATGTTCAAAATGTTAGCAAAATAAATAATAGTTCCATGAAAAGTGAAGTAGACAACAGTGATAGTGATGAGACCAAATCGAATACATGCTCAACCTTGTCAGATCCAGTATCATTTTCCAAATAGTAAGGCATGCTAGTGTTCATTGTGGAAGGATCTGTGACCAACAATTATGAAATTCAAATGAATGAGGGCATCTTCTACCTGACTTGTAACAGGTTACCAACATATGGGCAGTGGGGTAAACCTATCTTATGGGATCCCAATCCTCCTACTTTAAAAAAACACCCACATTCATTTAAAGTAGGACTAAAACAAATTTGGCCTGAATTTTATATGTTGAATTAGCATGTAACTGGTAGTTTCCAGTTTACCATGAATGTTGAAAAGTAATGGGTAATAAACCTGGGGTGATAAGTTTAAACATGTGGCATAATACTATGGTCATACAGTGATAACATGTTGAGTGTTCTGGCGTTTTGCAGCTGGCTGCCAGTGATTCGTAGATTCAGCTGATGTGCGTTTTTTAACAGAGAGTGATATGACGGGGATGTAGGTTTGTTGTTTTTGTCACTGTTATCATTAGCGTAATCACAATTTATACAGTTACTATCATCACCGTGACTATCATTATTATCACCATCATCATCATAATCACCATGACCCTAACATTTTTGTCCCCATCACTGTGACCATCCTGATTATCCTAATCACCATAACCTTTATCATTGTCATTGCTATGGCTTTCATCACCATTTTGTCACCAGGACCATCATTGTCACCATCATAACCATGACCATCATCATGATTTTTGTCAGCATCGTTATCCACAGTATCATCGCCTTGACCATCATTGTACCCATCATCATCATCTTGATCGTCACTGATTGTTGTTCCATCTTCGTTTTTAGTTGACTCCTGCTCACCCAAAAGTTAGTGGCAAAGTGAAACATACACACTTGCTAGTGGTAGGTAACACACCATGATAATGTACCCCAGTGTTTCAAATGGAAATATGTGATACTGGTGATAGTGGAAGGTCTTTGCAGTAGACTACATTTTTTCCACTGAAAAGTTCCACCAAATTGACCAAACACACACACTGGACATGATAATGTTGCAATGGCATTCATTTTTACATCTGACCCCCCACTGGTAATTTTACCACCTTTGTTGCAAGTAATGATCAAAATTGTCCAAGCGTATGCAGAGAAGGTATCTCTGTGGCACCTCATAAATTGACTGGTTCTGAAACATATACATGGACATATACTGAATGTAGTACTTCCATTTGGAACCAGACAGTGCCTATGCACCCCCACCCCCGCAGAAAAAAAAACAAAAAACAATTAACTTCACCTGCAACTTGGAAAATATCTGTATCCTTTTTTAACATGGATGGGGAAAATATATACCTCTGTTCATATATTTTTCGAAGCAGCAGTGACCGGTGCAGGGATAAAACTGTATGACAAGAAATACATGCATGTCTGTTGTTTCTAGTTGAAACATGCACTCACCCATGTTAGAAAATATCAAAGCAGTGCATGAATCAATTTATGAAAAATAAAATTAAAATGAAATATATTAAAAGTTGTCAGGTTTTATTTGTTAATCAGTCTTTAACTAAATTGTGTTCTTTAATTGTTTGAAGAATTACCAATTGAAAGAAAATGTCTGCCCAAATTTTATCAAATGGTGAAAAATACCAAAAAACAAAAAAAAAAAAAAAAAAAAAAAAAAAACCCAAATACATTGGCAAATAATGAATATGGCTGTTCTAGTTCTGGGATATGCGAGATAAAAGTAAGTGACAATTAATAGTGATATTTGGTTTTAAGTATCAATCATGAAATGAGTGCATGGCACAAAATTGTTGACTTCTCATTCACGTGGGCCTATACTGCTGTAAAAGCTTCTCAATTTTAATTCAACACACTGTGTAAATAATCAATTGGGAAGTAGTGTTTGGATATTTATAGTTTCGCAAAAGTGGGAAAAATTAACTACAGAATGTTAGGTTTTCAGCAACCGCCCATCGCCCCCTCCCTCCACATCAATAAATTGAAAAAAGCACACTTAGTCCTACTTGGATGTGAATTTCACTTCACAACCTTCCACTCTAGTAACGGCTTGAGACAATTTTTACGCTGGCAACAAAGGCATGACTCAATAATTCTTGCACTGGGAAGGAAGGCACTTACACACTCAGGAAGTGAATGCCCTGTGAATGTCGTCTGCTAGAGCTGAGCTTTGACCTGATGCAGAGGGGGCCACACGTTATACGTGTAGAGGATCCCCAAGGGGATTTAAGTGGTGCGTATTTGTCTATATTCAATACCTGTGAACTATAAGAGTGTTTATCTTTTCCCTGTGACCAGTGAAAACTTTAAGGAAAGCATTTTAAATCGAGATTTTTATATGTAGGCTTATAATTTCATGACTTCTTGAAGTGCATTTATTTCATCTAGTGAAATGCGTTAGGCTAATCCCGATGGAAACCCTCTCTCTTTTGGTTTCCACAATCGCATACATGTATATGACGTTGACATTGGTGGTTACCACAGCATTTCGAATGAGGTACAGGCCAACTATGGAAGGTTTATAAAATCGCTTTTTATATTTCACGAAAAGTGTGAAGTGCCACAACAAATAATTACTGTAAGCGTTAGATTGGAATATAATGATCGTGAATGTAATTCGTAGGCTTAACTTGGTAAATTGAAACTAAGTAAGTTCAAGCATCGACTTCCTTTTCCTTAAAATTATAATGTAGACCCATGACACTCCCTGCAAAAATTGTCACCTGTCAAGAGATACACCAATTTGTAGTATTATTTAACAACAAATCTGAGCAAAAAGATGGGCTATTGATAGCACACCCCTCGAAAATCAACAACACTCTTGGTGTGTGTGTATGTGTGTGTGTATTGTCTGCGGTCTGTGTGACCAAATGTGCTGGGATAACCCCAGCCTGGCCGGGCGGTCATTCCTCCATTTTTTTCAGGCAGGAAGACATCCTAGACCTAGGTTCCTCTGAAATCTATCCCAACAAAATATTCGCATAAAGAAAAGACAAACAGAGCACATAGTTTACTGCTTGCTCTTGTCCAAATTTTGCCCACTTATATGGAGTGAATTCAGTTAAAATAAAGCAATTTTGGAATCGCATGGAGCCGTCAGCGTGGATCGACAATCCGCCAACACCAAATCTGAGCTGGCAACATGTCTTTTTGAGGCCGCTAAGGGATATACACTAATGCGAGTTGCGATTTGGAAGGCCTCCGGAAGCGACCTGGTGACTGCACTGTCTGAAGACACCAATAAGGTAAATTAAACTTCAGTCTTACAAGAATTTCCGGTCATCTAAATATTTGGATCTTACCGCTTCTGATTCGGTCACTTTTGGAAAAATATTCTCTGATATATCTTGGTGTCAAAATTTTGAACGGAATCCCTAACGGTGTAAAGAATGCTATCACCCTCTCAGAATTAAAAAAAAAAAAGAAACTGGATATTAACTTGAACGTTGATAACACTTGTAATTGTTCTGCCTACCAATATTTCACTGTGATCTCAATATCTGGATGGCTCGAAACTACCCCTTATGAATAATTTTAGTGCTTATTCTGTGATAATATATTTTATATACTATTTGTTTTCACTGCAATCTAAATATCTCAATTGTTAGAAACTACCTACTCTGAATAATTTTTATTGCTTATTCTGTGGTCATATTATATTTCATATACAATCTGTTTTATTTCATGTGTTCATTTTTTTTAGCCTGAGCTAATTTTTTATGGTCGGTTGCAATAGCCTCTTGCTAATGTTCTGTAATCTTCAACGTTCCAGCTTGAATCAAAGATTGGTATCTTGTTAGCAACATGTGAAGCAAATGTTAAATACTTTACTTTTTATTTAGGTGATGCTAACACCTGGAAACGTTTTCTAGCCCGTGGAAACCCATTTCCAGTCCTAGATTCTAAAGCGTGTTTGCCAGGTGCGGTTTCAACAATGCGAGTTTGTGATCGTTATCATTTATCACACTTTATCGACAAGGTTTTCTGAATAGACGTGTATTTCTGATATAATTTCCATAACGCCCGCTAAGTTTCAGACTTTATAAACAATGAAATTGTGGACATTTCTCGGGATGTATAAAAAATTGCGTTTTTCGCAATGGCACTCCTCACTACGAAAATTTCATCCAATGGTTAGCTGCAAGAGGTAGACCGTGATTCGGAATCAACAGTATATATTCCACCATGACAGGAAGACAGATCATTTACGTACGTAAGCATGAGAGCTTGCATACGCTCGCTATCTAGTGCCTCCGATCAATAGCTTCCCAAGGTACAGTTTGACTGCTTAGCACCCAGCCCACACCGAGGAAAACTGCTGAATCTGCCTTAATTCAAGAGTTAAGGAATGTACATGTGTGCAGATGAATGTTGACATTATTTGTACGGGTGGCAAAATGCAACAACATGTAAATGCTCTTTATCAAAGAGATTTATTTGCAGGTTGATAGGACGTTACATTACGTAATAAATATTTTTGTCCCTTTGTGCACTTTGGATGTCCTAGAGCATTTCTCTAAAAACACTTCAGGTTTCAAAGCTTGAGGTTAAAATATAATACAAAAGAACAAAATTATCAAAACTATGGATGGATATTGTTTATTATTAAAGTAGATTTATGTAATAATGACCCAGTTTTTCATACCAATGGAAATTATGTAATATTGATATAGGTCATATAATGTCGATGCAGGTTATCCAAGATTTTACATTGTCTATACAAAAACTATGTACTTTGTAACAGCACATACGTTCATTTTGTTTGGTTAGTAGTTTTATAAAGCTCCTGAAACTGCATCAGGAGGTTCATTTTGTTAAATGCGCCCAAAATGTATCTGAGAAAGCCATAAACTCGTGATTTATACAATTCTTGATGAAAACGATTCCATTAGTGTGGCAGCCTGTTCCTTTAAAATCCATAACTTGTGTCATTGGCTCGCATGCATAGCGCAGCAGTACCAGGACTTGAACACTGTCGTATATAATACGTTAAATCACATTAGGTAAATCTTTGCTAGTGGATCGAGGATAGAATGCAGAGGAATCAACAAAATAGCAGCAAGTGTTAAACTTTGATGATCATCTTTTGTTGTGTATGAGGAAAGGTGAATCAGCATAGTTATACACGTGGCATATATATTTTGCATCAACATGAGAAGTATTAGTCTCACGTTAACAGCCCAAATTGATGAGGTATGTCTGGATTTCCGTTTACTTCGATATATTTGAACAATACAAGCAACATGGGAGAATAAAGCAAATGTTGCATGAAATACCGCAATTGCAGCCAGTATTGAATTATAAGAATCCATACCTTTCTCCCCTTGAACAAGAGCAACTGGGAGGCATGCTCCTCTGATACGCATTTGTTTCTCTTTAACCATGTAGATTTCAAGCAGAGAAACAACATCAATACAAACAAGTATAAATGTCCCACATACAACAACCTTAAAGTAAAATTTCTTGCTTAGTTTTGCAAATTTAAGGGCAAAAGCAATTGCAATGAAGCGATCTAAGGAGTCAAGTGAATGAATGAAAAGAGACAAGGTTATTGATAGAAAAGATACAAATGCCGCACAGTGACACCATGGATTATTTTGCCATGATAAGTCGTAGATAACAAACATATTACCGATTAGAACGTTAGAAACACAGATAATGGCAAGATACACAACCGATCCCACGCTTGCCGTGGCATGAATAAAAATGAAAAAATAAGAATCACTTTGCTTTGTTGCAGTAAACTTTTTATGCTCAGTAAAGACCATAATGAGGTTAAGGAGAGTTATCAAAACTATGAGACATATAGCGATGTAATGAAGGAATGTATAAGGAAGAATACGGTATGTTTTACACTTATGTGGTGAACAATTTTGTACAGTTTGTATCAAGCAACACGCATAGTACCGATCAATGGTTATGTGTACAAGGCCAGTTAGACCCTGAAACGACGCAGGGGATAAATGGGATACTGAGTTTTCAGACAGGTTCAAATACCGAAGGGTACCTTGGTGAATGAACAGGTTCTGTTCAATGCAAGAAATAAGATTATGAGATAGGTCTAAAGAAAGTATCTGTTGTAAATCTTTGAAGCTTCTAAGTTCAATCTCATTTATTTGATTGTCCCGCAACGATAGTTCTACTAATGCATTTGTGCGTCTAAAATAAGTATTAGTTATGTGTTTAAATTTGTTTCCATTCAAACGAAGAACTTTCAAGTTCTTGAGTGCAAGAAATGTATTACTTTGCAGTTCTAAAAGATCATTGTTACTTACATCCAAAATAGACAAAAACGGAAAACCTTTAAGTGAGCCACATTGGATAGCGTAAATGCTATTGTGCGGTAGTGATAAATCATATAGGAAAGTATTAGAGGCTGCATATATTCTATCCAACACAGATATAGTTTGATTGCTGATGAATATGTACCTGCTTTTCCAAAAGTTCCGCAATGCAATGTTTTCAGATCGTTTCTCACATCTGACAGCAAAACTTCTACATTCACATCCCAGTGGGCATACCCAAAGGTCACATGCTGCTTCGTCGTCTCCTGAAAAATCGCATTGTACATTATTATCACATATGTCTGTCTGGTGAAGAAAAATAGACTGTTTTTTGCATAAAAAAGCGTACCTTCTTGCATATTCATTGCAGTATATTTCATCAGATCCCCTTGGGCAATCCCATCTACCGTTACACACAAACCTCATGTGTATGCAGTACGAACCCAGACACTTAAACATTCTTGAGCATTCCATCTTTGTACATTTTTCAAGATGCCTCCCATTTGGACAGTACTTAATTTGTTTATCCCTAGTTAAATCATACACACATATTGCAGCTTTAGGGTAACATTCAGATACAACATTGTCACTGCATGGAATCCAGTTCAAATCTGAACACATTCTTGGAAAAATGTTTCCTTGTGTCAGTATATCGTAAGCTACGTTTTCTTTTGTGTAGCATTTTTTCTCCTGAAATTTAGATATTCTATTCAACCCAGTCCATGTGAAGCATTTTGCCTCATCTGATTTATCAGTGCAATCACTGATACCATCACACAGTCCAGAAATAGGTATGCACCCACCTACAAAACACTGGAAATAAAATGGATGACAACTACAGAAGAATATATGACAAAATTCACTACAATCAATATGACCGAAAAATGGCAGCTTTGATGGTATGCAAAGTACGTCACAGGCTTCCTCATCCGAATTATCTCCACAATCGTTATCACCATCACATACATACTTTTCTAATATACAATATTGACTTTTGCATCGAAACTGCCCGGTAGAGCAACTGAGTGTTTGCATACTTGATTCTCGTTGACACATGATGCTATAATGAAAGGATTTAGCTGTGCGCTTCATCTTAAGCTTTCGCAGTCCTGACTTACAGAGAATATCCCCCGGTTCAAAAAACCGGCCTCTTTCGAAGTTTTTTAGATTCAGGTCTGGCCAACTAAAACTGACCATTCGATAGTTAAAATGCTGAAGTGGCTGTTTGGAAGTATTTGAAAACACCAATGGAACATTCAAGCTGACTAAGTTCCATGATATGATCAAATGTAAAATCTTTTTTAATGTAGTGTTGTGTTCGTCGCATGTGAAATATGATGCTACTTTGTTGTGCATAAAAATAAAAGTTCCACCTAGCCTGCTGCAGTTATACTCAATGGAAAACATTGCTGAATTGCGGGCCAGATATACGTGACTGCGATAACAAGTTCCGTTTAATAAAGTCCAGTGCCAATGACAAAATTCTGGATTTTGCTTGTGATTGTAATGAAGCGGACCGGAGCTCGAATATTTCTTGCAGACGAAAGAAGCATGCTGGATAGATTTTTTACACGAAACTACCACCCACCGAGACGTAGCATCAGTAATGAACAAAACCATACCTACACAACTACCCTTTGTCCAGTCAGGTTGCTTTTTGAGTAACAGGGTATCTATGTAAGCATTGGACTTCCTCTTGAAAACGTTGACTCTACGCGTGTAAACATTCCTAAACGTTTGGTTACGTGATGGATCATTCCATTCAGAGTACGTAACTGGGTCATGGGATATCCATCTCGCCTGATTAGTCTACAGCAACTGGAAAATAAATGCTGTCGGTTTATTCAAAAAAACGTGTAAAAATATATAATGTGTAAGTATGCCTATGATTATGTATGGTGATGCACTATATAAAGTATAATGCCTTACAACGACTTCTTATTATCTTATTGCTGTTAATCAGCTCGACACAAGATTTGTGGTTCAGGCACTTTTTGCTAAACAGAAGTAATATGTGTCTTTAAGGTAGAATGGCAAATATTGTGTCCACTATGTGAGATATCCATGTATTGAACCCTCGGATTGCATGTTTTGCACCATGTTTTCGGAAAAAGTGGGAGCTTGCGATGGGAAATGCGGCACATTTTAGCTTGCCACCTGTCTGTTTGAAATTGACTACATCTACACTTCCTCCAAAAGTCATGTTTATATTTTTTGTAACAAAAAAGCACAAGGACATATCTGGCATTGTCAAGTGTGGCTTTGTCTATAATAGTTTTTTTTTTGAGATGTTAGGCAAACAATTGGAATGTTTTAGTTCATTCTCAGCACTCTTTTGTTCGTGTGGCTTATGTAATTGTAAACCCTGGTTGACATTTTTTCTAGCGGGGATGGTTTGCATTTTTATTTATGTACCAGTAATTAATCAAGGAAGCGGGAACATTTGAGCAACACATTGCCACATTGTATTCAATGTATCGATTCGGCAGCAGGGGAATAGGGTATTCCAAGTTTCGTACATTTATATTTATGATAGAATATATTAAGACTTTTTTGTATTTATATATATATATATATATATATATATATATATATATATATATATATATATATATACATATATATATATATATATATATATATATATATATATATATATATATATATATATATATATATATATATATACATATATAAAGGTAATTGACCTTATCGTATTGCCCAAGAAAGCTACCAACTAAAAAAAGTAATTAATGGAGGAAAACCGCTGTTGGAGCTAAACATTTATTCGAGGTTTCTAAATATACGAATGTATTGCATTCAAAGAAAAGGAGGGAGGTCACACATAATAATACAGTATCAAAATCGGGTATTTTTCCAACACTCACATAAACGAAGGTATGCCTAACTTTCATGTAAACTAATGTGCTGAAATTCAGGTGCCAGGATGGTTGGAGGTGTGTTGCACACTCTGCCGAATTTGAATCTGCCCAGCTAATATAAATTGATCGTTTCACCCATAAAACCATATCCTTTCATAATTGTATGGCTGTGTAGATTCGTAAAACCAGAACATTGAATCAATTTTAGGGATTTTTCAGACGTTGTACATTGTGAGTGGATATAGATTCACAAGCATATTTCGGCTCGTTCGCAAAATATTCAGTTTTAAGATCTACAAACTACCTGAAACAATATTATAGACCACTCTGCAGAACAGAATCTAGGGATAAAATTGATTGTATAAAGTTGTATAGAATCTTCAATCTGGTACCATGGTGTTATACCGTTTCTGAATTTTTGAGCCCCAAAAGTCAAAGAAAGATTTGGAAGGCCTAATAAAACAGTTCCTAAGTTAGATTTTTATCTTGCATATCTCGTTCATTCTAAGATGATACATCTATCCGTGATTGATTGACGTCATTTTAAAAATTGGTTGATAATGTAAAAAATGTGTTCCGAGAAAAACACGTTCAAAGGTCCTGGCTCTGATTTTACACAGAATGGACTGTCGTATAAAAATAACTCATTCCTATTGATCTAAAGTTTCAAACCTTCAACTTGATGTATTCTTGCCAGGATGTATTGTTGTTTTGTGGTATAAAAATTGAGTTTTTTTATCTCAAATTTGGTAAAGCCAGGCACAATGTTGGTTTGCCCTGTGGTATCACATGCCGCTTCCCAGGATCCAGGGAGAATGTAAGGCGATTACACGGTCACCTGACCATGACCCCTAAAAACAAACTGTTTCAACATGGCAGCCGGCAGTTGGGTCCACGAGTGGTTTGACAGTTTATTTTGCAATTTTACTCGGATGACAGGCTTTATACTCTGAGATCGTTCCATCTGCGCCAGTCTGTATACTGTAAGCGTGGGATGTAATCTTAACCCAAGGAGACACGAAGCAATTGTCTACTCATTTGCGCAACGAACAACATGCCGGGTTAAGCATGCCAGGGCTTTTTTTAAAATCAAGTTTCACTGAAAGTGACCACCAGAAAGTTTGTTACAAATTACATGATTAATATTCCTCTGTTGTTTCCATGTCAGTTTACCCAAATATAAGGTACCCTTCCAAATGGAAAGTGTCGGGCCTTCAGTGCAGTTACAGTTTATCGACACAACATGGGTGGCAGAATACAAGCGTCTGCATGATCACGGACATGATTCACTGTAACATCGCGTATATTTTCTGCTATGCGTCATGAATTTTACTCCTTTCGTGTTCTGTGTTACAGTCTTGTTCTATGTAAATCTTTTCATGAAACAATAACTGTAAAATTTAGTTGACTGCTCTAATATAAATGCATCATGTCAATAAATATACATACAGAGACAAACAGGCAGAGAGAGAGAGAGAGAGAGAGAGAGAGAGAGAGAGAGAGAGAGAGAGGGAGGGAGATCGAGAGAGATTGAAAGAGAGATAACCAGGAAACGATGACAACACAATCACCATCGTGTATGCAGGGGCTGCGTGTTGTTTGTTTTTTTGTGTTTTTTTTTCTGTTTTTGTTTTGTTTGTTTGTTTGTTTTTTTTGCTTTTTCATTTTGGCCCACAATTTTACATCTGCCTTACTGTGTGTTCAAAATTTGTTCAATTCATGTCTTTTTGTGTAACTACGACGTAACAAATAGCGCCTAGATCCAATAATCTGTACCAGCAAGCGTCGAGTTCATCCTCTGAATTGGGGAAAGAGAAACATTGAGGCCGCAAACGGGCAATGGTACCTGAGGTTTTGCGTAAATTGTGGCCTTTGTCCTTTAAATTGCGAAAAACATGCGCGGTTGTTAGAATTTTAGCCATGTGACAGGGAAATGCTCCTTATAAAAACAAAATGGAAATAGCCAATCGCAAGTACTGAAGTTTGTCTACAATAAAATTTACACTCTGCTGCTGGGACTATAAAATATAAATCCACTAATTCTTTTAAATTGAAGCGTATTCATCAGGTCTCAAAGCTGTACACGATTTGCATGAGTAGGCAGGATATAAACAGCCCAAAGCGGCCGGACCGCACAATACACATGCACGGGTTAATAGTCTCCCCCCCCCCCGCCCGAACGTTTGCTTATCAGATCGCTATCAAATAATCCCATTACCGTTAAGATAATTGGCCTGGCGCAAAAGCCAGAGTGGAGTCTCCTTTCGTGTAGCCTCCGTGGTTACCCAAATGGCTGAAATCACATGTACATCTCATTGAACATTATACAAAAGATGGCTCAATAAAGCCTGAGAAAACATTAAACTCATGAGCAAACACCGTAACAATGTCCTCTGTTCAGTGACGCAAGGTGTTTAATCCTGTTAAGTTTTGACAAGCTTTCAAGTCGAACGATGGAGCCTGGTCAAGTTGACCAATTTCTGTGACGCCGTTTATGCTCCATTTAGAGAAATTGCATTGTAAAAATTACTTTTCGGTCGCTAATAATGTCGTTAATCACTCTAATAGCAAGCAGAAATGACTGAAAGGTGCATCCAATCAAGCATGCCGCCATTTTGATCCCCTGCGGTCATGTGACTTTGTCGTTGTCATAGGCCGGTCAACACGGCTGATGGCTGTTCAAACGTCGTGAACCATCACCATACATACCAAAATAAACAGAGGGTACACGTGCAGTGGTCCACTGAATCTGGTCATTACATTTCATCACATTTCTCATATAAATATTTGTTTGTTTTGAAACAATTTTTACTGACCACATACTTTAGGTGTTTATATTTCGGATAAAAACGAAAAGTCATTTTGTGATTTTTTTTGGACACATCCGTTATAACCACACCACCCTGGTACCTTAATCAGCTTTATTTTAAATGTCTTTAAAAACGCAGATTAGCCGCTCGTTGTGTCACTGTGTTGTTATTGTTCAACCTCCAATTACTTACCAATTTAGAGTATTCGAGCCGAGTTATAATTGCGCGACATTAATGATTGAAAAATAGGACAGTAACGGCTTGTTTCCGATGGGGAATTAAAATTGACTTGACTCTACTACAAAAGCTCTTTGGATCTATGTCTTCCTGAATTGAAATCATAAGCCACAAATCTATTTTCATTGCCATTTTTGTACCGTGTTCTCGTTTTAGACCATCTTTGCACTGACTGCTGCACCAAAACACATCCTGATAGACTACTAATGGATTCAAAGAAAATTCACAGGGAGTTATGAAATGAAATTACCAAAGCATGGTATATATATATATATATATATATATATATATATATATATATATATATATATATATATATATATATATATATATATATAACGGGACATTTGACAGTATTTTACGACTCCCGTCACCAAATGTCATTAAAAACATTATCGTATCATTTCAAGCTTTTTTCACTGAGACAGTTCTTGTATAATGCCAGCCTTACTCGCCGAACTTTCGTATGTTGTCGAAGATACGGTGTATATTGAACTGTACATAACTAAGATTTAAACCATTATATCACATGTGCATGGTAACATTGATAACATACGTAGCCCGATATGAAGCGGTAATTTTTTAATATTAACTGTACGATAGAAAGGTGATGTTTTGAAATCGAATATGATAACATCTAGTTCCTGCAGAAGGCGTTTTTTATCCAAACATGTTTCTTTAAAATATCCATAAATACTAATGTGTAGAGCATTTCTATTTTGTAAAAATAGTCGCATGCTGATTTTGTCCAGACGGAAAAGTAGTGTTATATATATATATATATATATATATATATATATATATATATATATATATATATATATATATGTGTGTGTGTGTGTGTGTCTGTCTGTCTATGTCTGTCTGTATGTGTGTGTGTGTTGTGTGTGTGTTTGTGTGTGTGTATAAAATAGGGAGCTAGTATACACTTGTTGTAGTTCTAGATGCTAGTTAGTTGAGCAACGGAAGGCATAAATTATTGCAGCCACCAGCAACGAAAGCTTAGCGCGTCGGCTGTTACCCCTGTCAGCGCCAAAAAGTGAAAAGAAAGAAAAGGAAGGAATGGAAAGCAGTAAGGAAGGAAGGAAGGAAGGACGGAAGGAACAAGTAAAAAAACAGACAAACAAATAAAAAAAACAGAAAAATAAAACAAACTGATGCCACTTTCATACTTGTCAGTCGCCCAAATTTATATTTCAGATAGCCTAAGTTTTAGGTTTAAGATACTGCCGATAATAAAATGTCCATGTTGTACTTTTTACTTGAACCTGTATGTCACTTCAAGACTCGCTTAGTCAGTTCGTGAAACCCTGCCAATACAACACTGTTGGAATCATTTTTAAATCGAACATTTATTGAAAAAATTGCCAAATTTACCTTAGTTCTGCAATTTTATTCGCTAAGTGTGGGGCAGTTTTAGGCCATGTTATTTATAAGAACAATTTTAATTAATCGAAACCGCACATAATCACAAAAACTATGAAATAAGAAAAAAAAAGAAGCAAGAACCCTCATATAAAAAGGAAGAAATGAAGACGAGAAAAAAGTAAAATAGCAAAACAGGAACACAGGGGAAACAATACAAAGAGCAATAGATGTATATTACATAATTACAAGTTTTTGGAGTTTGTATTGTATGTTTTCTTTTTTTTTTTCTTTTTTTGCCAAATAGAAAGAAGTTACTCCATTTTTCAAAGGTTCATGTTTGCCCAATATAGCGTTATTAGCACCCAATTACAAGATGTTACAATGTATATCATAATAAGAATGGTAAGCATGTATCATATAGATAGTCATGAAAACAGTAGACATTATTCCTTGACACATGAGTGTCACACACCTATTGCGATACTATTGTTAGGACAGCTTTCTGGATTACGTCAGCCAGTAAGCACGTGTCCACGGAAGTCTGTTGTTTAGTGCTGAGACAAATTCATATTTCCAGCTGAAAGAAGACCAGTCATGGCCGTTCTTGAACGTATAGTTGGCCATATTACTGATAACGGTTCGTCTATCCTTATCAGAGTTGATACTCTAGAATCTCGCAAAATGGAGACTTCAAATGCGCCCAGAGCCACAGGGACTGAGTCAAGAAGTCAGGCTGCCATCGATGTTAGTCATAGCTCTATACGACCCTAACATGAAGCCGTGCTCGAGGAAAATGATATTATGTGGGACTCCCAATCCCGGATAAAGTTGGAAAGATTTTTTAGTTTTCCCCAGGGAAAAAAACGGGAATTAAGCAAGATGACCTAAGGATTCATATCGTTTTTTTTTCGAAGTGCATCCACTTCAGAGACACAATTGAAGATTTGGTCTGCAATAACAATAGATCATGCGACGGAAGACCAACTAAATGAACATATTACGTCTTCATATGCCCACGAGCGTTATTAACGTGAAGGATATGCAAATATTTTGGTATGGGGCCATAAGGACCTACTGCTACATGGTTATATCGAGGTCTGAAGAGAAAGTTTATTTGCCCTGAAATTGTAGAAACTTTCCATTCTGTTGTCCAATTTGCTATCATTCAAACCCAATAACAAGGAAAACTTGGAGTAAACAGTCCAAGGCGATGGACGTGGCTTTCTTTTAATTGTTTAGGAAGACAGGAAAATTATAGTCAAAGAAGTGTTAATTGGGGGTTTCCAAATGTGCGTACAGGACGACCCATTGGTGCGGCTATTTCACAGTGACAGGACCCAAAAGGCTCTTAGATATGCTTAAATGGTGCGGCTATTTCAAAGTGACAGGACCCACATGGCCTTAATATATTTGTAAGGTTATTACTTTGAAAGACTGTTATTAGCACAGGAAAGAATAAGTGCCTTGGGCATTACTTGGAGAATAATACAAAAGGTGTTATTTTCCATTTCCTTTAGTTCCAAGCTCATTTGAATAGCACAATCATTCCTTGTCTGCAAAGAAAATTGATTTTGTTAATTCTGGAATACAGGCGGTAATGTATTCATCTGATGCCAAATTTATATGTATTTTACCTTTGTATGTGCGAAAACCACTAAAGAAAGACAGGTTTAATTACCTGTAGTTACCTATCTTATACATTTGAATGAATTTCTTCAATTTTACATTCGATATGATGACTCTTTAATATCTATGATCTCAAAAATGTTTTTTTCCACGTGCCTGTACAGATTGAAGACCAAGATTATCTTAGATTTAAGTGTTAAGGAGTTCATAACACAGTGGCAACATTGTGTTTTGGACTTTGTTAAGTGTGAAGGAGTTTACTTCGCAGTGACAGCATTTTGTTTGGGAACTCCTTGTAGTCCATAGTAATTCCACAAAGTGTTACGACCTGTGGTAGTGTTCTTATGGGCAAAGTGTTCACGATGTGCTTTATATGTGGCTGTTGATGTGTATACCTGTTCAATTTACTGACCACAGAGCTTGGACGGCATATAAACTTTGAGAAAGGTGGCTTAAGTCATGGTACCTGCAAGGTTTTTTGGGGGAGTGGGGGTGGGTGTTGCCTCAAGAGGCTAACAAGGGGTACCATGGATACAAGTGGCTCATAAGAAATATGTCTGCTTGTGAAAACTATTAAAATGCATCAAAACATGATTCAATTAGTGTCCAACATTTGGCAGGAATTACTGGTTTGTGTATTTCACTGGCAAAAGCTGTTATTTCAACTTAGTGTTATTAAGTGTGTATTAGTTACTGGCTACAAAAAAATTGCATCTATTAATATTAAAAGAAATACAAAACTAACTCCGGAACATAAGTCACACTATGTCAAGATGGAGCTTGAAATGACAAAGTGTAATTCTCGAAGTGTTTAGAATGGTAAGAGGGAAAGTACCCGGGGTAAAGTATATTTAACCCACCTAGAGAATTTTCTCTAGTCCATCTTTGGACGGAAAACCATGATCATACTCACTTTTTGCAGGGTTTCTTTCTTTTTCAATCTTCATCCAGTGTTGTGGAAGAGGTGGTTTCCAGCTAATACCTTAATACACTTTACCTCATAAAACCTCTGGTCAATTTTATGGTGCTCAAAATTGTATTACTATTTACCTGTTTATACCAGTGTAGGCGTCTACAAAGTTTGTTCAAATGGTCATGCTGCATTAATTTTTGGATTTTCTATGAATTCTTTGTTCTCTTTGGGGGCAATTTTAAAAAAATCTTCTCCAAAACCGCTCACCGAATTGCCTTGATATCGCACAAGAACATTCCCTTCGTGGATATGTTTCTGGCTGAAGGGTCAAACAAGGTTGTTCAAGAGGTGGCACTGCTGTGGTTTCCTGATTTTTAACGATTTTTTTTCAATTCATGTACTTGTCATTCAATGCAGCTTTCCTGTGACTATGCAAGTCGATGGGCATTCTTAATGCTAATTCACATTTTTGACTTCTTCTCCAAAACCGTCATCCAGACTGACTTCATACTTGGTTGCAATGTACCTTGGCTGGGCCTTTACCATGTTTGTTCAAATGTTCACGATCCAGTGTTTTTTTTTTCTTTTAAGGATTTTTTTTTCTGTCTTGCAACAAGTTTGTATAGGCAAGTTTAACATAGGAATTTCTTGTGAAGGTTATAACTTATATAATTTTGGCCATGTTTGTGCCAAACTTGGTAGGGATGTACCTTTTGTATGAAATGTGTCACTTTATCAGCTCTTGTTTCGATGTCGACGCCATCAGACATCACTCCCAAGCGAATTTATTTAGATTTGAATTAACGCATACAACAGACTTTCTGTTTTCTATAGACATGAGATTAGACAGTGTTATTACATTATCCTAACCGTGGTCCTAACGAAACAGGCCCTAGTCAATTCGTGAGAGGAAGTAAAACGTGCAGCACATCACAGAATTTGCAAGGATAGGTTCCAAAGTTGTTTTTAAAAAAATAAGCATTTTAAAGGTACTAGTTGCAACCATCGTCTCAAAAATGAACACCAGCCATAAAAGTCCACAAAGTGACACCAACATCAATCCATCAAAAAAGCCCACTAGACCTAAAAAGACCATCAATAAGAATTCTAACAACATGATTATACAATTGGATGTGTTTTAGACATGTAGTTATAAAAAGGCATAATGTTGTTTTAAAGGAGATAAACTAAGAGTATTTCGAAAAGAAAAAAAAATGAATGTGCATATATAGTGATGAAAATTCAATACATTGTCAGAATTCGCAAGTACACTGGTTCAAATGTCAGATATTAGCCAGACACAAGTGACATCAGGCCTCAAAACGCAAAACAATAATAAAAAATTGCAAGGTCAGTAGTCAAATTGCATTACAATAGCAAAGATTTCAAGCAAAGCAGTCACATTTCAACTATGGTTTCCAGAAGTACATTTGAAAGGAAATAAAAATTTTCAAGAAATTGGAGAATCTAACAAGTCATCTTATAAGCCATTAATTAAGGTAATTATTTAGAATTCAAAAATGTAGTATGCCATTGTAAGTCATCTGCAAGTCAGCTAAGTATAAGGTACATCTAATTCACGGTTCTATAAAGTTCGAAAGGTCAAAATGTAAAACAGTCCTAATTATTGTACCATTCGATCACATTTATCAGCGAAAGAGTTAGCTTTTTTGGAAAGAAAGAAAGAGAGAGAAATCATGCTGAAATTCCTAAAGGTAACTGTATATACAGCTGTCTTCCATATGACAGTTTTAATTTCTTTCATTGACAATCAGACATAAGTCAACTTGTCAGTCAGCTGATTTAGATGCCAATTATTTATACAGAGAGAGAGAGAGAGAGAGAGAGAGAGAGAGAGAGAGAGAGAGAGAGAGATACAATTTAAATTGTTAGCAAAATACATGATAGTTCCATGAAAAAAAAGAGAAGCAGACAACAGTTTTGAATGATAGTGATGAGACCAAACCGAATACCAGCTCAACCTTGTCAGATCCAGTATCATTTTTGACATAGTAAGACATGCTAGTGTTCATTATCATAAGGACCAACAAAATTAACATTTAAAGGAATGAGGGTATCTTCTACCTGACTTGAAACAGATAACCAACATACTGGTAGCAGCCTAGCCATTTTACGGGATCCCAATCCTCCAACTTTGGAAAACACCCCATTCACTTAAAGCAAGCCTTAAACAAACAGCATCTGCATAATGGCTCTATGAATATTACCTCACATGGCAATAATGTTATTACAATTGTAAGCGATTTGTGGTTAAGGTTCCAGGTGCTTCTAATGTAAACTGAATCCAGTCTTAGCTATACATGCTAACATCAATTGTACTTCTGGTGGCAGGTGATGTGATACTTAACCCGTATTTTTTGTCTTTTCGACGTCCATACAAAAGCTTCAAAAGCATTTCCCTCCTCTCGCATGACATTTCTTTGTTATCTACATCAGGCATATCATAATGCTTTTAATTAATATTCCAGAATAAATAATTGTGTTCTCAATGACGCAATCTCAACTTAAAGTAGGTACATGAGAACACTGGCAATTTTTCTGTGACACAGGAGTATCAGGCACCTGTTGCAGCACAATTAAGTGTCACATTGTTATGACAGCTTTCTTGATGACGGACTTGTTTATGGAATAAAGGACTATGGTGTATTTTTCTTTAAATCTTTATTTGTATTGGGCAAAGTCACTCCTAGAGAGTGTGTCATATTGTGTGTGTATGAGAGAGTGAGAGAGAGAGAGAGAGAGAGAGAGAGAGAGAGAGAGAGAGAGAGAGAGAGAGAGAGAGAGAGCGCGCACCATTATGCTTGTATCAGAAAAAGAAGGCTACCAAATCTGAAGCAGAAGTTTTTCTAAATAGGCTTTTTTTTGCAATCAAATAAACCCACCGCTATCTAACCCGCAAAGTTTAAAATATTTTTTCACAAGTGATTTACGGTAGAGGACGAGCAATGATGATGACTTAACCTGCCCTGTTGTGACTGTCTCATCAGTCCCTTTTTACCAGTAGAGCTTTAGAGTCCCATCGCGACACTAGATTCTACCCCAGTTCAATATCAATTCTGGGTGAAATTATTGAGCTTATTGGCCACTGATTGCTTTCTCTAGGCAGCATAGGTATTATAGAATATAATCGTGTAGAGTAGTAGATAAGCACAAGGAAGAAAAAACAAATTTTAGATTACTATCAAAAGACTTTATTTTGGAACAAGGCCAAAGGGGGGCTGAGAAGTAAGGGCTTGTGGTTGAAACAACCTACCGTGGGAAAATAAAAAAAAAACAAACAAAAAACAAAAAAGAGCAAACAAAAAGCAAACAAAAAACAACAAACAAAAAAAAACAAAAAAACCCCCCAAATTAAAAAAAAAAAAAAAAAAGAAAAAAAAAAAAAAAAAAAATATAAAAATAAAAAATAAAACAAACAAAAAACAAAAAAAAGGAATGAACCCACGGTACAGACTTAATTCAGGTGATAGAATGTATGTGTACATGGTTTTTTTTCCCGTGGGAGGGGGGTAGCTGTCATGACACGTATGACATTACATTGTATAGAAATTTCCATGATATATTAAATAAGTGGCTTAATCTTTTAACAATTTCCTGACACAATAAAACAATTATGAGATCAGTACAAGGTCAACTAACTAAAGGAAAAACAAAGACTCAATGTTGTAATTGTTTTCAATAGTACAGCCAGATGACAACTAACAAGGGAGTGCTGTGAAGATATAACTCACTCTTTACGTGCCACATGTTGAACCAACAGCTGTTGATTCAACTGCTTTGCTCGACACGCCTTGGGCATTATGCGCAATGAGCCCAAAATGCACTGAAGAAAGCTGTTCACTTAGAATATTATACTTCATGTAACTTTAGCCATGTTGATACTTGAATGAAAGGTATTTTTTAAGAGCAACATGAACCTAGCTCCCTTAATACAATTTAGTGCAGTTCGGGGTAAGGTAATGTCCAACCCATTTTGGCCATTTTTCAAGTATTTTACAGGTTTTTTGTTTTCTTTTTCCTTTTTTTAGGTGTTTTGGTTTTTATGTTTGTGTTTTTCTTTCATTTTTAAAATGGTTTATTCATTTTTAGACTTGGGCAAAATTTAAAAGCCCTAACTGGGTTATAACGCACAATGAAATGAGAAATAAAGATAATGATAATAATAATCATAATAATAATAATAATAATTGTTATTGTTTTATTATTATTATTATCATTATTATTATTATTATTATTATTATTATTATTATTATTTGTGCAATTATTTATTGATTTATTTATTTAATTTTTTTATTTTTTTTTTTCATCTTTTACTTATTTATAGCATGACAAATGATTTATGTCACACACGTTTAATTTGATAATTCAGTAAGTTCTGTATATTTGATACAGAGAAATAACTGTGTATGTGCATCAAAAGGACAAGTATGTGTGTGTGGGGGGGGGGCAGGTGGGGGGGAGGTGAAAACTTATAATCACTGTTCCTACTGGAAAATGGACAGTCCTGAAAAGTTTTACAGACCATGTAATCTTTCGAACAAAAATACGATATTATCCCCATGCATGTGTGCCTTTATCATCTTTAAAATTTTTTGCTGCAATCTACTTCTCCCTAGTGCACAGCCTAAAGTCAGTGCTTTTCATGGGTCATTCAAAATTGTCAACATTTTCTGATTAGTACACAGGGTATGCATGGTGTGAAGTGAAGGCCTCTGTATGCTTTTTTCCGTGCATAAAAATGTTGATCTGTTTGTCTAAGCAGTGAAACATGTATCGTGAGAAAAGGCAACTAAAAACAAAACCAACTATTTTGAGCACATTTACTTGGACACTAAACTACAGATTTTCACTGTTCTTTTGTCTTTTATCAATCATAATAAATCTCAGATTTGTACTGGTACATCTAACATTTGTTAAGGCCATTTTTAAGACACAGGTTTCACTGGCTGCATTATATTAGAAAACAGGAATACAAGTCTGATAAATCTGATCACTGGAAAATCAACATTTCTTATGTACTAATTGGGAGGGAGGGAGAGGGGTTCCAAGAAAGAGTACTCAGTGTACTAACTGAAAAATGTTGACATTTTGGAGTGACCCCTAAGGGATGAGCGGGGGTGGGGTTGGGATAAGAGTACACGTACCTTTTTCAGGTCAAGAAATTTTGTTATATCCCCTACCTTGTGTCTCCTACGTTAACAAATTTTGACTTGCCTGTTTGAGGTTGTTAAGTGCCACAAAGTGTGACAGCTATAGGAATTACTTGGCCAAAATTAACCAAATTAATTTGCATAATTTCAAATTTGGAGCCTTCATCTTCTTTTCTATATTTTTGCATTTTTCAAATGTGCAAGCCAAAGAGATTAATTATCAAATATCAATCCCAAAAATTAACGTAATGTGTAATGTGTTATTTTAGGCATGGCGTGCATAAAGGAAAGTTATGTTGCTAGTGACTGTATGTAGCCCTACATGAGATAAATTAGATAAAACCCTCAGCATTTCTCCATCATTTCATTTCAAACTGACATCACTTGTAATGTGTCATTCAAACAGGGCATGCATACAAGAAAGACAGGTTGCTACTGACTGCATGTAGTCCTACATAAGATAAATTAAGTAAAACCTTCAGAATACCTTTTCCAGCTTTTCATTTAAAATTAGGCTGTATTGATTAGAATTATAACACACATTCTTCAATTCCAAAAGGAAATTTGTAATTTAGGATTGAGATTACTTTCTTGTAGATTTGTGTATTTTTATTTAACCCCTTCAAAATGTCAAGCTTTATAATGTTTACACACAGAAGCATGTGCAGTGGTGAATAAGTAATAGGTGTTGAGCATGCAGGTCCTGTAATTTTTATATTTAATGTATTATAAGATGGATCTTGGCAGATTTTAAGTCTATATATCCGTGGAGATAGGAAGTGTCATGAGTTTTCAAACCATACATCCCCCAAACCCACACAAATAAATACCTGACAGAATTGGCATTCATTTTGCATAAAAAAACAGTTTCTAAGAGCCTGGTGCTATTGGTTTCTGCTGATCCTTTCAACGCAGGTGGCTTTACTGTAATAACCGATGCATGCCAATGGCATGCAGGACAACATAATCACATTCATTGAGCGACAATGGCATGATTAAAGGAATATAGCATTGTTAATCTTAGCCTTTGTTCATTATATTTACAATTTTACCCGCTTCCTCATCATCAGAGGATGCAGCACTCCTGTGGGAGTCCGAGTCTTGCATTACAAGATCTGCAACTTCAGCAGCAGTGAACATTTGCTGCCTTCGGACTGGTTTCCCACTCCCAGTTCTTCTTCTTCTCGCCATGGTCATGTCTGGATCCTGGGTCAAGTTAACTGGAATGCTGCAAGGTCATCATGTGACTTGACATGGGATCTTTTTTATGGTAATGCAAAAATCATCATCTGTGTTCCCTCGTCACTTCAAAGTGACTAAGATATAAGTGCTAATATAAGTCCCATGGTATATGGCAGGTGGCTTGTATATTATACAAAATTCGACTTATGTCTGGCACCCACGGTTGTTCGACTAAAGTTGTGTGTGGCAGCGAAAGAGTAAACATATCACATTGCCAACATTAATACACCACTCTGAAGCACTTCAAGCATATAACTATTCCTAAATCTCTCCACATGCAACCACACATGCAGACAGTAGAGTCTTTGCATTTTCTTCCAGGATAACCTGATTATAACAAATCTTACAGCATGTCATCAAAAATGGCCCAATCACTGATATCTATCTTCTCAAGTATCATTTGTATGTTTTTAAAGCAGATCTAGTTATATTTATGTAGTTGTAATTTTTCATTAGGCTTCAATGATTATGATTATAATTACATCTATGTGCCACGCCTATTTAATGTGATTTATATGCTTATGATAGTGTATTTTCATTTAGGTCATTTCAACTCTTTTAGCCGTAATTTTTGTACTGTATTGTTTATGTTCAATTCTGTACCCTTGTTTCTCTGTATACTTTGTATTTTTGTCCTCATTACAGAGGTTTTATAAAAAAAAATCATTGAAATTATAATCAAGGTACTGCCCATTGGAGCTTCCAATATATAGACATGCTAAGGTGGTGATTGGTATTTGAATAAAAAATGATTTCAGGCCCTGAAGAAGTCCAAACTTAAAAACTAGTAGCTAAAATGCCATGCATTTAATGGTAAAGAATGAATGAAATTAATATAAGATAAAGGCTACTGGATGCAACACCCTGTAAAGTCTCCATCATAGACTTAAGGTGTATTAAAGTATAAAGACTGATAAACTGGTCACAATTTTTTGGTATGAACATAATGTATTGTATATCTTGTTGGCTCAGTAATAACCATTGTAAAATCATATTGGAAAATATGTTAAGATGAGGGGAAGTACAGCGAAAATTCCCAATGGTTTAAATACAGTAATATTGTGAAATGTATGATTGTGAAATAATATCTGATGCAGTAGTAATCCCAAAGTGTTATATGTAGTACAGGAATTGTGCAAGAACATATCCTAGATACTAGTCATGAGATAATGGGTCAGTGAACTAATGAACCAATTAGTCCAGGATGCATGAGGGTCTTATCAAACATAGCAATTATAGAAGGACAGTGATGGATTGGAAGTTGTGCAGTACATGAGATTGTGCTTCACTCAATTGGAATTATTTCTTTTCAGAATTAATTAAATGATAAACCAATTGTGAAATGAAATTGTATGAACCAAGAGAACTCTGTACATATAAAAAAGGTAGCCTTCTCTATTAGGATTATGAATGAACTTATTCAACCTGATATGTAATTCCCGGAATGAAAATAGAAGGAGGGGGAATTTCATATAGACAGAAATGGATAGTGGTGGCCAGTGCACAGTAAGGTGGAAACATACTATAGGGATTTCACATCACTTACTCTTTTTTTTTTTTTTATTTCAGTGAAATGTGGTAATAACTAGGTCTTACTGAGGTGTCATTGGATCTGGGTACACAAAACTGCTTTTTGGGGCATTGTCAATGGGTTTTTGTACTAAGGTTGAGTCAGAGTACTGTATATAAGGGAGGCATTTGCCATGCTTGACAGAGCTTGGACTCTCAGCTGACAAAGGATGGTTACTCTCACTACGGAGAGTTATATCATCAAGGAAGTGACCATTGTATGGGAAAAAGAGCCTAACCAGATCTGCTGTTCAACTTGATGTACCAAAGCAACAAAAAATAAAAGGAATGAAGTGGATAAAAAGGAACCTGGAGAAGTTATCATCATTGCAGACAAGTGTGCATTGTGTAACCGCCTAGTGAACCTTAATTCCATCAAATGCAGTCAGATGAACCTAACAACTGACAGTGTGGTTTACATAATCAGCTTTGCTTGCCAGGATTCTTTACCTTAGACACTTCAGATCAGCAAATGGCTCAAGCAAACCTGACTACATTATAGCTGACAGTGGTTCAGATGTGGAGGATCAACTTGTTACCATCCAAGACGATACCATGACTTGAAGTCAACACGAGATCACTCCTGAACCTGAACCCACTCCAAAACCAGAGCCTGAGCCAGAGCCCGTTGGTTACCTGAAGAAGAGAAAGGGAATGGTGTAGACTGTCGAGAGAACATCAACAAAATACCTTGAGACAAGTTCACAGCCTACAAGAAAATTTGGCTCATCTCCAAGTTCAACAAATGAGGGAATAGGGACTGTTCAATGCAACATTACCATGCAAACAACAGTTGAAAGCTTCACACAAATAAATTATCATGAATTCAGACCAATCTACATGGTTTTCCAAGGGTATAGCCAGGATGGTGAACAACAGAAATCAAGGCATGGGTGCCCGTCATTCTAATTATAAATGTACAAAGAAATTGAAGTCTATAATTAGAAAAAACAATACACCCATGTGATGGTCAAGTAGCTGCTGATGTAAGAGAATGACTGGAGAAGATCGACATGAGCCTACCATATTTACCAAATCCTACCAGGCACCATCATCAGTGTGGTGACCAGAACCATAATGGGATCAATGATGAAAGAAGTGGAAAGATTTCTCACACTTCAACCTGCCACAGAGCTTCTGACTGGGCTGACCTAAAAGCACATATTAGAACAGCTTTCTATCTGCAAATGAAGATGAGAGACTAAAGAATGAACTGAACAAAATTGGGCAAACTGACCATGAAAATTTGGGGCATTTTTATTGCAAATTAAAAGAAGCTGTCCAAGCAGTTTATCCAGAAAACAGGACTGCCGATGCAGAACGAACAATTATTCTAGCTTATACTAAAGCATTGAATAACACTGAACTGGCTAAAAAATTGATAATTGAGCTTTGTCCAAAGATGTTGGAAGATGCCATGATATACGTTGACCAACAGGAAGCAGGATTGAAGATGTCATGAGGACTGGAAAGAAAAGATCGACATGAGAAGGCAATGAAAATCAGAGTGATGGAGGAAGGAAGTTTTAGAAGTACTGGAGGACTGTACGATAACCCAACAGAAGCAGGCTACCCATGTGGACGAGTTGAAGACCAGTCCAAACATGCCACGCCACACCCTGCCACCCTGAGGGACTATTCAAGGCAAGTTAGTCTATTGTGATCAGATGGGAAACTAAGCAGCTCACCGTGGAACGAAAAAGGCAGACCAGCAATGAATAAACAACATACAGATTGACAACAACCAGGAAGTCCTTACACTAGTGGCTGCAGCAAGCCATTCTAGTTATAGGTGGGACATTAAATTCAATTTGGGAGTTAGATGTAGCACTATCCTAGATGCGGGATCTAGTGTTACTTTGCTGCACTAGAGACCTTGTGACAAGTTAGGATAATATATTGGACATTCCAGACTTTTTCAGATATGTCCGTATATTGCCATTAATTCAGCAGAAATGTTAAACATTATGGGACAAACAGAAGTTAAAATGGATGGGGCTAAAATAGCAATAGTAGTGGTGGTAAAAGATTTTTATCATGACATGATATTGGGTCATGATATTTTTGAAAAAAAACTGGGTATTGTAAATTATCCTAAACACACATTGACATGGCCAAGGAAGGATTGGCCATTATAACCCCACAATAATTATGGTGTTAGGACTGTAAACAATATATCATCTATAGTGAAAACAAATAGGTAGGCAGGATATTCTGCTATTGATAAAGTCTGAGAAATGTAAAATGATGTAATAATGAAAAAACCGAACCTACATAAATTTTGAGACCTGGACTCTGTGGTGATAGACATTCATGGAAACTCTCCTACAAAGCAAAGAGCTCAAAGAACACTTTTGGCCAAATAAAAAGTCGTAGAAGAGGAAGTAGATAAGATGTTGAAAGCTAGAATTATTCAAACTAGTTCATGTCCATGATGATGTAACGAACAAAGATAGCTAACCTTTATCACTGATTCAAGACATCTTTGATCAGGTATGTAGTGCTGGGACTTATACTACCCTAGATTTAAAGAGTGGCTACTGGCAAATTCTAGTTTCTCCTGAAGCTATGCCAAAAACAGCTTTCATTTGTCACTAAAGATTGTATGAATTTCTCTGAATGCCTTTTAGTTCAGTCAATTTCCCTGATCAGTCTCATAGAATCATGGACAAAGGCTTATCAGGATTAATAGTAAAATGTGTATTTATGTACATAGATGACATTGTCACCTAATAAAGATAACGATACACATGCAAGAGATTTGTTAGAGGTAATTTAAAGATTACAAAAGCGTGGACTCAAGGTAAAACCACCCAAGTGTTCCTTTGCAGAAAAGGAAGTCAAACTTCTTGGTTACATTATAAATCAAGAGGGTATTTGTAGCAACTCAGAAAAAATAAACGCCGTTCTTAAAATGGGTGCTCCCATTACATTGAAAGGAGTTGGAAAATTCTTAGTAATCTGTGATTATTATTCCAAACAGGTCCTAATTATGCTGCAATTCCAGCACCATTATATCAATTGACTAGGAAGAATCAACACTTCACATGGGGTGAAAAACAAGAGCAAAGTTTTAAAAGGTTGAAAGAACTCTTACAATAACATGAAGTTATGGCATACGTGCAGATCAATAAGCCATACAAGCATTACACAGATGCTTGTGATCCTGCTGTAGGGGGTTTTCTTGTACAGGATGATGAAAAGGGGCAGAAAGGGTGATACAATATGTCTCACATCAGTTATAAGGAACAAAATGGAAATGGACTACTATTGAAAATGAAGCCTATCCAGTGTTTTGCTGTGTTTCAAAAAGTCCAACCACATTTATGATGGTCAGTGTTAACAATGCACACTGACCACAAACCTCTCAGATCTTCATTTACTAAAGAGATGAGAAATACCACAATAAAGAGGTGGGCCATCCTATTTGCAGAACTTGGTGCTAAAATAGAAAACATAAAGGAAAGAAAAATGTCAGGGAAATCGGGATTGACTCAATGCAGTACAGGGTAACAGAACACCATTGGAAACAGATGGTGTGAATCTAGAAGAGATCCAACACAAACAACAAGAGAAGTTTTAAGCTCTTTTTGAAGAAGCAGAAATTGAAGATTCTTTCTGTGAGGTATTTCAAGGATTGTTGTATTCAACCAAGCAACCAACATCAAAAGAAGCCAATTATACAAGCCAAGTTTTGCAACAACAATACAGGAAAAGCATGATAGAGTGATGTCACAAAGATGTAAGCCACATGTCAGTGCATAAAGCATTATATAAGACAAGTGAGGCTTATGTCTAGCCTGGAATGAGAAAGGGCATTGTAGAAGAGCTTCAAGACTGTGGGCAGACAATTGTCATTTGCTTGCTTAAACAGCTTAAGCTGTTGAGGAGGCCCTCACAAAAGATTTTTCCCCAGGACATGGCATTCCTGAAGTCATTAATACACACCAAGGACAGGAGGTTAATGTTAAAGCTCTAATGCATTATATGGAAGGATTAGGTGTAAGTCACAGGAAAACAACTCCCTATAATCTACAGGCAACTGGCAAGGTTAAAGGAGTCACCAGAACACTTAAATAAATGGTTGTAAACAACTATGCTTACAAGAATAGCATTTACACAGTGATTTATCTGACACTCTCACTACTGCTAGAGGTAATGTAGAACAGTCAAGACATTTCAAATTGAGAGAAGTTGAATCAGAAAGCAAATGCTGGTGATATACAAGTTGCCCTCAAGCCTCAGGAATGACTACCATTAACATAAAGATGGGACCCACAGTATGAAGTCATAGGTCATAGGAAAAGAATGCTTGTTACAACAATAACACCATGGAAAAAAACCAAGGTGTCAACAGGAAGAAGATCATATTGGTGATCATAATATATTTTGGGGTAACATACAACAATTTCCTGTTAGGAACTCTAGATATGCAGCAACCCCACAGTCCACAGCTCAGTTCTACCCTGGAACACAGCCAAAGCAGATCAAAGGAGAGGAACTGACAGATCAACCAGAGGAACAACCGGATCAAGCAGGAGACATCCAGAAGAGGTCATACCGAGATACTTCACAAGATTTCAGAAATAACAGCTACTTATATGCAAAGACCCATTGACTTCACAGAAGAGACCATGTATTCCAACCGAAGAACTTGCTGAACATATGGAATAGTAATATTCCTGGTTAAGGCAGTCATCATTACCCTGCTGATAATGCTAAATTCTAGACTGATGGAGTACTGATGAGCAGGGAAACACAGAATGCAGGTTAAGACAGCCAAGTGGACCATTTAGGTAACTATTGATGGCCCACCAGACACAGCTACTATTATTCAACAGTACACTGCCATTGCCAATGATATCACTTGAGCAGATGACCTTGAAAGACAGACTTAAGTGGATTGACAAATAAAAAATAACACGTCACACTCCAACAGAGAAGCTTAACAGGAGTACCAGAAGAAAACGAGGACTGTTGAACTTCATTGGAAACATTGCCAGTTCTTATTTGGAGTTTGCACTGATGAAGGACTTGATTATATCTGAAAAGTTGTAATAAAAATCCAAATTCAAAACAAAGAAGTTGTACACCAAGTGAATGTGATGGTTAAGATTCTCAATCACACCTACATAGAACTGGATAAGCACACGCACAAGTTAAACATTTTAACAGCTTATCTGAATGAAGTTGTTACGATAAGATACTATGAAGTCAGAAATAATACCATGGTTAATCACCATTTTATAAATCAACTAAGGGTAATGGGGAATATTGACAAAGCTGTCAGGTTGTTTGAAGAAATGATCACTACATACATCAGACAGGTGGACAAATTCAAGTGAAAGAGCTTCCTTGCAATCAGGAAGACTCACTGAAGAAATACTTCCACTGAACAGACTTGAAGAACTTCTAAAAAAAGAAGCATCACCAAGAACCAGATGCATATCACCAATATAATGGTACTATGAGTACATGGAAGTAATACCCATATGAAATGTGACTACACTGATCCATAGAGTCAAGATCCCACTTGTAAGGAAAACAGACCTATGAAGATATAACATATACAGTTGGCCCCCACCATATAATAGAACAGGTTTAGCAATTCAGCTGGTAGTGAAACATAGCTAAATTGGATCAAATCCTCTTACAGGAGAGATATTTTATCCATGCTTATGGATCATATTTTCCAATAGTTTGTCAGATGGACCCGATTTACACTCCTAATGCATGGTTATGTACACATGCTATTCTGCCCTAGAACAAAGAGCTGCTAAATTCATGTGCAGTGAAACTTACTCACACAGGTGGTTTGTCTCAGGCAATTGAGATATCATTAGGAGATTATGTTCTTATAACTAGGGGTGAGACCATCTTTAGAAGATGTAAATCTCGTCCTGAAATATCTCAAAAACTTAAGGCAGGAATCTACCTTATCATGGATTTTGATGGCTGTACTATCAGTTGTACACATTGGACCTTACCTGGTAAGACAGAAAGGTTAAAATTTCAGGCAATGAAACCAGTTTTGCATATCCAACTGAACCTCTAATAGAACCGGATGAAGAAGTAAATTGGACTAAACATGGTACCTGTGTACCTTGGGCGGTATTACGCATCCTGGTATCACTCCTGATTACAGGAATTGTGATTGCAATATATGTGCATAAAATGAAAACTGATACAATGTTGTACAATGTTTTAGGACATTCATATTGTTCCAATTATATTTATGTTAACATTGTGGATTTTAAGTTTCTATGTTGATTAAAACATAGTGGAAATCTCCACTGCCCATGAAGTCAGTAAAGTGTTATATATGTAGTAACGTGAAGAGCAGGTAAGAAATTCTCACATCTCACATGTTACTTTATATTAGCAAGCCTTAGGCAGTATATTAGCTGCAAATAATTTATGCTTATTAGTTAAGGTGCATTTAATCAATATTTAATCAATATTTCCTTCTATTGTTTGCCATATAGAAAAATCCAGCAAGGACAACCAGATGCCGAGACCGGGACAAATCTTTTATTGGACAAGGGAATCAAACTTTCCAGGATCACATGACTGCATTCCATGTACACCTTCATTCCATCAACACCTTCTATGATAAACCTTTATTTCATAAACTGCAAAAGTTAAGCAGATAATTTAACATCCAAACATAGACAAGTTTTATAACATTTGATATATTTTCAATCAATCCACGTCAATACTGTTCAGTATACTTCACCCATAATCATTTACTCTCATCAACAAGTTTGAATTAGAACTGCATTAACACGGCAATATCAAAACTTATCACTAAATACTGCAACCAAGCTATGCCGACTTATCAAACACAGATTTTTTTCCACACACGTAAACTTTCAAACAATTCAGCTGTTCAAAACACACACATAAATTTCACCATATAAATATTTCCATGTATCATCATCACACTTCATATACGAGACTCACTTTTACCCTTTAAACCCCACATGGCTATGAAATGGACAAGCAACTTCGCCCATTTTGTCTGCATACATTAACCATGGTGTCTGCACATATTTACCACATTGTTTGCATAACATTATCAACATGGAAACACATACATATGTATTGTGTAACTTGTGTCTCATTTGAATACACGCTTTGATTCTGATATAAGCAACACATACGTGCCTGTTATAAACTTTCCATGCCACATTGAAACAAACGTAACACACAAAATAAACTAAATTTCTTGAACAATTGAAAAACCTACGTGAGTAGTAAGTCATAATAGCTTTCCTAATTTTTAATTATTAATTCACTCAAAAACTTGTAGGCGTGCATTTTAAGCATGAAACACCATATATAAACACACATGTATAAGGTATGTGTACCCTAGCTCATCCAAAAGTGACTACAAATTTTCCCAGGCAAAGGAAACTTTGCACAAGGCTAACTATAAAGCACACAGCACTGTGCTTAAGATTGAAAACATGTATTCAAAACATAACTTACAGAAATATTTGTGGCCAAAGTATCTATAACTGCATGGAGAGAAAAATCCCCAGCTGTGAAGATTCATGAAGTGTCTTTCCAAAGCCAGGCAAATGGGAAGAGTCTAAATCAATGGCAAGATATAGGGTTGCCAAGATGTGTAGTCGCCGAAAAGACTATAAACCTTTTGGCAGTAGGCATTCAGCTCAAACCACCATAATGAAAAATCTCCCCACACGACATGCTGTAGAGCAGGCAAATTAGGAGATAGATCTGTAGATGATATAACTTCAACATCGCCAGAGAATGAGTCAGCTGCACCGAGAAAAGGAATTGGTCTGGCTTATATACTGGCTCAATGCAGAGTCAATCAGCCCCTGTGACCAACAGCACTGGGACAAGGTCAGCACAGACGTGAAAACAGACTGGACGAATATTTAACAATGATTTTGGCAACTGGCTGCCCCCCCCCCACCACCACCAAAAAACAAAAAAAAACAAAAAAAAAAAAAACAAAAAAAAAAAAAAAAAAAAAAACAGGATGCAAGCCCTTTAGCCACGAAGCAACACTAAATAGTAAAAAGGAAAAAGCAGTGAAGGAACATGAATTACAGATTCTGTAATTGACATTTTATAATCAATGCATAAAATATAATCTGTATCGTAATGTATCGTATTGTATTGTATTGCATTGCAATCTTTGTCAGGATGAGGAACAGTTAGAAAATATTTAGTTTTTAACTTTTAAGCAGTGAACGAAACTAAAGTCTTCACCATAGACTTATAGGTCAAATGACAAGCTCAAATTTGCTATTAAATTTGTGTTTTTTTCGATGCAAGGACCCTCTAATAATCAACAGTTACCAGTTGAAGTAAAAAATATGAACCAAATCTGTCAAAAAGCGCTTTTTTGGCAGCCTCAAAGATGGCCATTGTTCCTGAACATTTTGGACACGGCCCGCTGGAGCGCAGCACAATTGTGACGTCATTCTTGTCATTGGAGTCCAGTACCCGGTGGCCATTACTGTATTGATTGCCGGTTGTTACAATAGTTCCCTGGCAGTTATGGTGTATTGTGCTGCCGTTGGTTGTACCAACGGTACAAACTTCGGTGGAAGTTTCTACAAGTTTCCAAGAAACAAAAAGTTAAGGAAATCATGGACAGCGGCGATCAAAAGAGACGGATTTAATCCAGACCATCACACGCAACCAGTGTTGTGCAGACTGCAGTGACCATTTTGCTCAAGACGCGTTCGACGAAAAACCCAGAGATAGCGCAAAAACTTGGAATGCAAGTGCGGCTGAAGAAGGATGTTATTCCAACTCTTCATATTTAGAACACTCCGAAAAGACAGGGAGATATCACAGATTCAGAATGTCTGCCAACGAAGCAAAGGCGATCAAGCACACTGACCAAACGCCAGAACCTCGCAGTAAGTACAGGCGACACACAGAAGCGCTTGTCCATTTCTGTGTTCTCATTGAGTCCTTGTGGGTCGCTTATCGGTGATGGCCAATTGGCGCCTGTAATTCACAACGTCTCATGTGTATTCATCATCAAACGTTTGTAAATTTGGCTGTATTGCAGTAAGTTATGGTAGATGTATAAAATTATGAACAGTGAATTACCGGGTTAATTATTGTCGTCTGTTGTCTTGCATTACGCTTGTTTACCGTGCTGAGTTTCCCGCAACAGCATAAACATGAGACGACGTTCAGTGGCAATAGTAAGACCAAAGTGTGGCCTACATTGATTATGCACAGCACCAAAAATATATATATATATATAAATAACATAATTCTTTTACTGTCAATTAGAGTGAACAATAAATATGTTTATTTGGCCATAGTTACATTTTGTGTGTTGGGTTTTGTGCTCATAAGTTGTGGTTATTATTGAAGTGACAGTTTCATCATGTGTTCATACAGTACTGACTTTTTTATTTTTATGTTTACCTAATTGCAGAACACGACCAGGCCATAGCAAGAACAGGTAACTGAAGGGACACAGCAAGCTGTATTTGAATTCAATGGGGTAGGCCTATCAGACAGAGCAAACTGGAACTCAATTGCTAGGGACAGAGCACGTTGTACATAGTTCCAATGCGACAGGCCCACATCTATCTGCTCCTACCCATGTGGACACACCAAAGGTTATTATAACTTACATTATGCCAGTCCAGATAAGCATGTTTCAGTGTACAGAAATAAATAATGTTTTTATGACCATTCGTTTGTGGATAATCAAAAGGTTATTCTACTAGGAACTGCAGAAAAAAACTATTTTTACTTTCAAGTTAGTTACTTGATAAATGTAGATATAGTGCTTTCTGATAGTTACATAATGGTATAACATTTTTCACTCAGTAACAACAGTAGGCAAGTAAGTGCCGAAAAAGGGGGGAAATGTGAAATAAAATGCTTCTTGGTGCACAATCACCTTTTTATTATTATTATTATTATTAGTATTATTATTATTATTATTATTATTATTATTATTATTATTATTATTATTATTATTATCATTATTATTTTGTTTTCATATCATGTACATCATTTTGCAGTCCCATGGTACTCTAATTTTATTACAAAATAGTTTTGTTTTTTTACACAACTCACGCCTGCAAAAGTAAAAAAACAGAAAGAAAGAAAATGGCAGAAACAAAACCAGGTATCTTGAGAAAATCTTTATTACACTCACTTGAACACATTTTATTCGAGACAATATTGCACGAGTACGTATTTACAGTACATGCCAATATTAATTTTAATTAATACAATCAGATGAAAATACATTTATTCCATTCACCAGCTGAATATTTCTGGTGTAATTACAAGTTGCTATTGACTTGCCTTCACTTCAACGAGAACAGCAGACGTCAACGGGCAAGGACCAAGGATGGGGAGCTTCAGTACAGTGTGTCTTTACCCAAGGCAAAGAAGGGAGCGCCAACAATAAGGCCGATGACAGAAAAATGTACATATGGTACGTGTAAATATATCTAGGGGATGAAGCATTGTGAACCAAATATAGTAATATTAATTCCAAATTTGAATTACTGGAAAAAGTGCACATGTTGATCAGTATTTTGGAAGCAAAGGTTCTTGTGCTTTTCACTGATAATATTATGGTGACTTGAGGGTCCATTGTCTGATACTTGTGCATCACATGCAGTATTGTCAATTTATTATCGTTTTTGTTACAGCATATGTTCAAGAGCTCACGGAAGAAGTACTGCGATTGAGGACACAGTACCCGAGTTACCGACTTGCAAGACAACACGTTCTTCAACTTCAACAGTCCGAGCCCGTAATCCCACCTATTGCAAGCCAATACGAGAGGCGTGACAAAGCAAAGTTATGAGAAGAACACTGGGCCCGGTTTGACCACTGACTTAGAATGGCTTTCTGAGGTAGAATCCCTTGTAAGTCTGGCTTTCTTCTGGGAAGCTACCACGAATGACGGACACTGCGCAGGCTGGGATTGGAATCCTGTTCCCCTTTCCAAACTTGCCCCAGATCCACCTGGTGAAGGATCTGTAAGCCACGTAGCGATAGAGCCTGAAATATGAAAGACACAAAAACTGAGTATTTGAACTGTATAGACTATGCAGAAGTACAGTACCCACAATAATACAAAGTTGCAATACAGTGAACAGAATCTGAAAAACATATGGTTTGTGACAGTAAAATGAAAATGTAGTTTGCTACATGGCTCTTGCTTTCTTGATTTTCTAAATTGTACAAGTGGTGTTGTAGACAGTGACTTGTTATATACTTACTTGTGGATTGGCTCATCATCCCCAACTTCACCATACTCGTCCAGGAATTCCCAAAAGGACCTTTGTAGGACGTAGACGTTTTGGCAGTTGCCATGGAATCCTGGGTGTTCAGTAATACAGGCCAGGCGTAGTCCGTCCATATGGGCTTTCACTGGCAGATAGTTCCAGCAGCACTTCCTCTCCTCTTTTATCTTCATTGGTACACAATGTTTACACTTGCACCTGCAGAAAAAAGTGTAAATATTGGAAAATTGTACATACTGGTCAGAGATCTGATGAGACAACTAGAATAAAATGTGATTTTGTACACAAACGTGTTTGTTATTCCAAATACCTTGGTGCACAATCATTAACCTTCCTATGGAAAGGTCTTAGTATGGTTAATATTTGATAAAATGTAATTTATATTGTATTCACCAATAATAGTATCTTGGCAAGTATATGCCCCACCCTCATCCTACTTGCCCTGTATGTTTCCTTTGCTTCCACGAGAGATTAGATTACAGATGATATCCAACACCGAACTAATATTTTATAACTGATAGTTCAAAAAAAGTAAAGCTACACAAAATACTTCTGAATTTATACATTCATGATTAATATTGCTTTTGTTTCAAGTGATCTATATGGGCTGTGACTAGCCATCAACTTTAGGCATACAAAGAAAGATTTGGTAACATAAATTTATATTCTTCAACAAAGTGGAATGGAAAGTGTAATATTTTATATGTTTGAATTACAAAGTAGATCTTCAATAATGAATCAATACTTGGAAAGTCCCAGCAGTTTATCAGAATGTTGGCTGTCAGACCCAAGATAATTTTTTATTTCTTTACTTGTGCTAGTCTGCCTACAAGTGACAAAAATCACAGTTCACCACTATTTATACTATGAACAGGAAAAGGGTTTTAGGAAAGTTCTGATAGTTTTAGTGTGTGTTTCAAATTGTCACAATGCCCCGGGGTTTTTTTTTTTTTTTTTTTTTTTTTTTTTTTTTTTTTTGGTTTTTTTTTTGTTTTGTTTTGTTTTTGTTTTTGTTTTTTTGGTGCAAGTCAAATAAAGAAAGTGAGAGAAAAAGAAAGAAAGCAAGCAAACAAGCACGAACAGTAAGAGAAAGAAAGAAAATAAAGATAAAGGAAGAAAGAAGGCTCTTCGATACTCATATAGTCTGAATAAGCCTCACTGCCTCCTAGCTATGCTTTCAATGAAAAACTTGGATTTCAAAATTGTCAGAATGCCACCCCCCCCCCCTTTTTAATTTTTTGTTTTTTTGCTTTTTCACTTCGCACTTTTTATGTTACAGAAGCAACAACTATGTTGAAAATTGCTACGAACTTTTTACCCAACAAGACAGTATTTCGGTGGGAAATACTTGCTCTCACTCAAAAACCCTTTCATAAATATGGAATATATTCATAGCGATCAATTCATAGCGTTTCTTTTACCCAGTCAGTCCTCAGCACCGTATCTGACTTTGCATGCACGCCTGTGTATTCTACTTAGCCAGAACAGTAGCTGCCGTTTACCTCCCGCCACCCATAAACTAATTTTCACTGTTAGCATCATTGATTGTGCAATGCGATAAAGCGTGACCCGGTAGCCAGTCCTGTGTGGCCTTGTGTATTACTGCCCCACTCCAAGCTACTCACGATCTGTGCAGACGACTCGGTCAGATTTGGCTTTTAAAAAATGTCATTCGTTTGTTATATGTATCATCACATGCACAATACCAATGGCATCTAAAATACAGACAAACTCGAGTTTACAAACGAGACAAGGGGCTTTACTGAAGTCTTCCACGGGCATGGTACTCCAGAGAAAGGGAATGGAGAACTGCCCCACCATACACACGTCCTTTATTGCCAGCTACGCGGAATATGTTGATCTGTATAACTTTAATTCGATACGAAACTTTAGTGTACGCTATTGTGACCACGCGACACGAGAAAAATCTACTAAACTCTGTCCGAGTGTCGTACATTCCTCTCACAAAATTGAGCATAATCCACATACCATGAAACATCTGTTGGGTCCTCCGGCTCTGGGTCCACAGTCTTCTTCTCGGAGTCGCACGGCACCACCGCCACCTCCTCAATACGTCTCCTCTTTGCTAAGGGCTCGTACATGTATGGTTTTACAACGGATCTGAATATAACCTGTGGTCCAAAACTACTCTCTTCATCATCTTCCCAACCGAACATAGGGTCAAACATGTATTCCGCCATCTTCTTTTCCACTCGGTTTGACAAGAATTACGTCACAAAGCGCGCCATCTGGCGGCATAAATACGGCAAAAACCTCAATAATGTTTTTAGTGGTGAGGGTGATAAAAGACGTTTTGTTTCGTATCCCGGAAGTAAAAACATACAAAAATTCTTTCGAGTTCGAAAAATGTGGTCCTGATGTACACATTAATGCTAAAATGTGGGAAATTACCGTCATCTGTGACATTTGACCTTTAAGGTGTATTGAGGTTTTTACCGCGATAAACATTGTAATAATTTTCGGTATTAATTTAATGTATTGTACATCTGGTTGGTTCAGTAATAAGAATTGAATAACCATTCCGAAATCTTATTTGAAAATAGTTTTGGATAAGGGGAAGTACAGTGGAATTTCCAGAAGGTTAAATGCAATAATATTGTGGAATATATATTATTTTGAAATAATATCTGATGCAGTGTAAATTCCAGAGTGTCAAATACATTACGGGACTTGTGCAAGAACATAACCTAGATAGTAATAATACAATGAGTCAGTAAAATAATGAATCAATAATTCCAGGATGTGTGAAGGCCTTAAATTATATAGCAATTATACGTGACAGTGATGGATTGGAGATTGTGCAGTACATGAAAATGTGCTTTACAAAATTGGAATAGATTTTTTCAGAAACAATTAAATGATAAACCAATTGTGGATTGAAATTTATAAATCATGAGAACTCAGTACATTTTAAAAGGTATCCTTTTCCCATTTGGATACTTACTCAACCTGATATGTTAATATCCGGTATGAGAATAAGAGGGGGTGTTTCATGCGGACAGAAACTGATAGAAGGAGCCAATTTAAAGCAAGGTACATACATATTTTAGGGTTTTCACATCACCTAGTCATGTTTTGTTTTGAAGAAACATTGTAATAACCAGATCTAATTGGGTGTGTCTGGATCTGGGTGAAAAAAGTGCTTTTTGGGAATTTTCTGCCAAGGTTGAGTCAGAGTTAAGTATATAAGAATGAGGATTTGCCATGCTTGGCAGAGTTTGGACTCTCAGCTTATAGAGAGTGGTAAAAAGTGAAGGCAAAAAGCCTCCAGCTTTGTTCGAAGTCAGCCAGTGACATGAGAAAATCCTCACTGTACACTAATTTAATTAAAATATTCTTTATTCTTTAAGAGACCAGAAGTGAAAAACTGAGGGCTCCTAAGTGAAAACACACAACACAATCAAGCGGTTTAAAGAAATGTTGATGCTTTGGCAAGTCTGAAATCTCTTTGCCGTCATTGTTGGGTTTGGAATTAATGAATATGGATCATGTGTTTCTGTACTATTTGAAAATTACTATATTGGCTATGTTGTGCTGTGGGCTTTGTTCTCCTACTCATAGTTATAGTGGAGGTAGGGTGTGTGTATACTGTTCCAGATTCATAAATATCACAAAACGATGTAGGCCTACTTTACTCTTTTACTTTAAACTAAGCTGACAAGTCGGGAGAACTGAAAGGTGATAGGCCTAACAGGTTTCTTTTTATTTTTGGGATAAGAAATGAAATTTGTGTTTTGGGTGGTTAGGCCGATACATTTTGGGAAAAAGAACTAGTGTCTGCAGTTAATGATGAATATTTCTAAGGTTGAGAGGACCGGTTTAACCACCAGTTGCCTTTTATGGGTGACTGCCTGTCTCAAGTCAGGAGTGAAATTTGTTTCTTCACATTGGTATTGGAAAAGGAATGTTGATGCTTTGGCAAGTCTGAAATCTCTTTGCCGTCATTGTTGGGTTTGGAATTAATGAATATGGATCATATGTTTCTGTACTATTAGATCAGCAAAATTACAGCCATAAAATTATCAGATCTGTGGTGCCACTTAATCGCTTGGACACCATAGAGCAACACGTGTACCTTGATTAGTATTTTCTTTGCATTGTTTAGAAAATATTTGAAATAGTCCAAAAACGTTTTTACAAATTGAATAATCTTTCATGGGCTATGTCTTTTGTTGTCCTGTCGTTTGGACCTCAGCTACAGTAACACATCAACAGATGGTTTCTGGTTTGCTTTTTTAGGACGAGTTGCATACTGACACAAATAATGCTCAAAGTGTATAAAGTGGTTAAATAATGAAACAAATATGACGATTGTTCAAACACAAATTACTAAGATTAGACTGGGAATTATTCTGGCTAAGAGTCACCCTCTGAGGGTGAAATTGAAAAATCGAACAATCAGCTTCGCTTCTTTAATGCAAAACATTGCACAGACAGACTAACCAACGCACTGTCATGCAAAAGGTGAAAAAGTGCAAAACACCAAGGTTGGTGATAATATCCAAAAGGGGGAAGACCCTCTACAAAATGAAGAAAATGTGTCTCCTGGCCAAGTATGGAGACTTCTATGCAAGTGATTGCGTAACTTGCCACATTCTTGCCACATTAGAATATTCATTGCAGGAAAACATATGCGAGCAGACCTTAGGTTTACTACTTAATTTTTGCAAGATCAGGGTCATTGGACAAGGTGGATTCCTCGCCTCCTCAATTGCCGTCACGGCATAGAAACCACCGTTCGCAAGTTGGCTTTCAACTAGCAAAAGACACTCCTCTCTCAATATTCGCTATTGATGTCACATTTACTGGTCATCCATACTCTGCGAAAACTCAACAGTTGGCAGTGTAGACGGACACACAAAGAACTCTCGATCACTGCAAAAAATGTGTTTAGCTGCCCCAAACTAATTCTATGACTGTTTTTACCATGTCCAAAGCTACCCTGCCGTTTGAAAGTGGCTATTAATATTATTTACTTATTCTATCTATCTATCTATCTATCTATCTATCTATCTATCTATCTATCTATCTATCTATCTATCTATCTATCTATCTATCTATTTATCTATCTATGTATCTATCTATCGGTCTGTCTGTCTGTCTGTCTGTCATCTATCTATCTGTCTGCCTGTGTGTGTCTGTCTGTCTGTCTGTCTTTAGAAATTTTCGTAGCAATTTGCACAACTTCATCATACTTTACCTTATTTATTCCGTATTCTCCATAGCAACCAGAATGCCTGAAATTATTCTCAGTCGAATATAACTCGGGCTCGCCATGAAATTTTGTGTCCGTTTAGCTTTGTTGATAGTGGTCACAAATTCTGCCAAATTGCTGCAAAATCTTGATGCTTGTGAATCACTGAGTGCATTGTTGGTCCCATACGCAGTTATGGATTGGTAAGTCATGGTAACCCAGATATCAAGGAAGTTCATATTCTTGTAAGGCTCTTTTGTACTACTGGTGTGCTTATCTGTTGAGGCAACTTTTTTGATATTGCGATGATGCGACATTACCAAACGGAACCATAGATGGAAGGATGAAGCACAAGAATAGAGGGATATATGGACAATGCCAAAGCACATTGACCAAGAATTGCAAATGTGCCTCATCTCCAAGCAAATTATAAAACTGGGAAAGAAAATGACACAAAAACTTTAGAGTCTTTAAACCATGACACAATGAGTATGCCATAAAGACTCACCGAGAGTACACACCCATCATGCTTAAATGGGGTGTGGCCAAGGGTTTTGAAGAAAAACTGTATACATGTGAAGTTTTCCAATACCAACCACGTTAACATGTAGGCTTTCTCTTTCCATTATATTCTTATGTTATTTGCAACAGACTTAAAAACTCGGGAATAATAGCAATGTCACTTTTTGAAGATATTAATTATAAACCATATCAAGACATGTTCCCTCAAAGTGCGAAGAGAATTGGACTTCTGATTGTGAGAAGAAATGGAAATGGATGAAACCCAAGAAACGTCAGTAAAACAGACAGACTGAAGTATAATGTGTTGCATTTGGTTTGTTATAGCTTGTTGTCATTTGGAATTAAATTTATTGTTGGTGTGGAATTGCCCTGCAGTGTGCATATTTACTCCCAAGACCCGAGGTAGACTCCATATTCCATATGAAGGAGCAGGAAGTCTCCAGACTTCTCAAGTGCCAAGCTGGCAATATATTGCGACTTCAAGTAGTCCAGAAAAAGGATTGCTCACACCGACAAATTGCAATTCAACAATGGCAATAAAGCTATATACAGCAAAAGGCAGATTCAAGACTTACCAAACCACCAACACTGAACTTTCAATACCAATGCGAAAAAACAAACTTCACTCCTGACTTGAGACAGGCAGTCACCAATGGCAGACAACTAGTGGTTTGAAACTGGCCATACCAAAATTTAAAGGTGTTTCTGCACTCACCAACTGAATTGTGTGCTGTAACTACTGAGTCATATCAGTCAAATAAACACCATTTTATCGGTTTCCAGTGCATTGAGACAATATACATAAAAATGTGCCCTATTTTACATTTTTCCTCCCAAACTGCTGAATAGAAATACTACAAAATGTCTCGTAGCGTTTTCTGTCACTAGGGTTGTTGAACAAAATTTCACAGTACCCTGCGATGAGTTGGACATTTTCTGGATAGAGCTGGGCATAAAAACTTAGCCAATCTGATCTCTCTTCTGCTAAACTGACCATGGGAGTACAAGTGGATACATTTATTTTAGTATTTCTGGGCAGTTCCATGCTACAGAAATGTCTGTGTATAACTGCAACTTTCCAGGTTGCTTATGCAGATTTCAGAAAATTGAACAAACTATTTCAATGATTACGATTACTGTCTGTGGCTGTGTAAGTGATTCAAATATACTTATAATTAAACACATAATTCTTTTTATTTGCTCACATTTTGTTTTTTAAACTTTGTTTTCCTAATATAAATAGCTATAAGTCCATGTGAAGACTTTACATAGCTGTTGAAGCTCCTTTTAAATACACCATCTGATTTTTAAATAATATATCGGATAAAGAAGTCACATTGTAAAAGAATTTAACTTCAAGTCCCTGAAATCTTTTGGCCCTTGGTTCGGTGAAGATGTATTATATCTGAGTATAATAAGGATGAGGTGTATCAATAGTTGTTGTGATGCTTAAATATGTGTAGGTGTGTCTCTCTGATACCTTTTGTCTGTGCGGCAGGAAAGGGTACAACATAATGAATATCAAAGAGACACATGCAGTGCTAAAAATAAAAAAAAAGGCTATATTATACACAATATTTTGAAAATGAACCTCTTGTGACTGCTTGCATTGACAGTTCTAGTGGTGTGCAGATACATTTTAAATAATCTTTGCTAGTTATAAAACCTTAGCAGACCTGATCTCTGACAAGTCCAATAAATATGACAGATGCTTGCCATAAATACAGGGCTGAATCACGGGCCAGAACAATGTGTTTCATTGCTGTGATCTGCAGGGTAGTGTTCATTGGAGTGAAAACAAAAATTGGCCAATCAGCATCCTTAAAGGTAACCTGGTTTTTGTTTGTTTGGTGTATTTGTAGCGAATATAATACTATCTTCAGTTCCTCCCTATTGATATTATGAATAAGTTGTGACTGATCCCTCCAGCACGTAGCACTAGCAGAATACCACGAAATGTGAACAGGAGCTTGCACCTTGTAGATTGTTTTTTTCATGCATGCCACTGGAACTTTAATGCATTGAAGGTCCAAATCAGTCACCCAGGCAGTGTTATTTGGATTCTTCCTCTCACATTGAACATATTTAGGATAACTCCTAAGCCGAAGTAAACCAAACAAAACAGTGTCATATGTTCTTCCATACCGACCTAATTGCGTAATGTTGATGGTTGGTAAACAGTGTACAAATTGGATTCCATGACAAATCACCTGCTTGGCTTCAATCAAGTAATAAGGCACAGATAACATATTTTCTGGGGGAAGTTCGAGCTCTATCTCAAATGGTTTGATCAAATTACATTCCCACTGCCACACCATATTATATCCTCGAAGTAATTCATTCAGACCCAATGCACTTTTACAATTGTACTTACTAAAATATTTTTTTCCAATATGACATTTTGATAAAATGTTACACCAGTGATATCCCCATAATTTCACCATATACTTGTTAGTGCATCCAGATCCTCTATTGTAAAATGTAATTTTGATAACTGGAACATATGACAGCATCGGAGTGGATGAACTTGTTATACTCACATGAAATTTACCATAGCAGAGTGCAGTTTAATATGTTGGCAATGAATCCATGCAATTTTGCGAAGCCATGATGTGACGTTTTTTATGTTATGGATTGTGCATGGATGGAGCCTGTTACTTGCATTTACGGTAATTAGAAAAGGTTCAACTCCACATTGTGTTAAACAAAGGTAAACTTCCGATGAATACAGCTGTACCTTGCCTTTAAGACCCACTGTATCAGAACACATACGGTGACATTCGTGTAATTCAATGTTCACCCGAGAGATGCAAGAGAGCGATTTTTCTGGCACATCTTCATAATCTACACTGTTTGTCCACAAAGATAATGAAAGAGGTACTCCATTTGCCTGGGTTAACTTAAAAAAAGATTGTTTTTTAAATGAAAGGCCGTCAAAGTTTGATTCTACATAAAAAAGGCAAGGAAATCCTGGAGCAAATATTAAATGTACCATCGGTGTGGAAGTGGAAATATAAGGATTTGCTCTAATGGTTAGGTAACGAGTGTTTATTATGAAATGTGTCCATGTATATCTCACATTTGGGAGGATATTTCTTACTCCTTTGCAAGTGGAGGGATAAACAAGAGCATCAAAGGTTAACTGACCAGCATGAATTAGAGAATAATATACTATTGTTAAATATGGTCCGAAAGATGGAACTGGAATTCTTTCCATGTGGAGGTTGAACAGGTGTCTATATCTATTGCAGTATGGCCCATTCTTTTCTGACAACTTTGGAAAATTTTTGGCATACACAACAATTCCACCAAATGCACATATATGGTTATCTGGGCCTCTCCATGATACTTTGAAGAGCAACACGTGGGCATTAAGATTCCACTTCATGTTAAACCCAAGAACAAACACTTGCTTATTTTTCCATGTAAAAGGTGTATTTTCATTTACCCGGACCTCTTTGGAAATGTTTAGAAATTTCACGTTGCTTGCCTTACAGTTCAGAGCCTCACAAAAATTTATTAAGACATGACCTTGTAGATAAGATTTACTATTCAGATGCAGAGTCACAGAGGCATAATGTCCAAGAGTTACATACATTTTATGGAATGCAGCTATGGTTGGTTGCAGACATGGAAGGCAATTAGAAAAATAGTGTGTGTCAGATGGACTCTCCGAAATGTCAAATTGTATACCACCAGACCACTGAAATATTCCTTGGACCTGGATGATAAAATGCCAGCCAGGCTCTGTTATCCTGCTCCAAATCTGTTTAAATTTACTTTGTAATACCTGGTTCTTAATAGATGTGCGAAGTGTTCCTGGTCCTTTTTGTACCCTTTCTGTGACTTTATTAAGGTAGTTTATGAATTGATAGTTTAAGACGAATTTGCTTCTTGTTCGAGACATAATGATGGCTCTGTAATATGCTGCTGCTTTATGACTGACAGTGCTAATGTCAAATGGATACAACCTACCACAATAACGCCCCAGGACTGAACCAACTAGACCTATATCTCTCAACAGAAGGTATACTGCCTTACAATTTTGTCCTGTGACATAAATATCTATTTTCCTGGCATGCCATTGTATTTTCATCGACGCAGGTGCATATACTTGCCAAATGATTGATCTAACATGGGTGTGTGCACCATTGAAGTCAATCGAGCCACAAGATGCAAACAGCCCCCTTTCTCGTTTGCAAACCTGATTTGACTGTGTGCTGCTGCAAGAGACCACCGAATTGCAATACTTTTTTAATGTGTCCATGAACTTAAGAAATAAACACCTCATATATAAAACAAAAGATTTTTTTATTGGACACTTGTTAATAACTGTCAGCAAATGACTGAGAGGCTCCATTTTAGTTTGTGTTGGGACGAAGGTGAATTGCTGATACATAACCTTTAATCCTCCACTTCTCAGAAGAGGCCTTTCCATCACATATTTCAGATATAAAGACCTTGTGGAAGATACAAGGACAACATCGTTTAAGTCATCACAGGCTCTAAGGATAGTTGCACATGTCCTCATTTGTCCGGTACATTCATATACTTCTGCAAAATTAGCAGATTGGATACAAAATATGGGACATGTGAATCCCATACGAAGTCTTAGAGATATTATTTTCAATAACCATTTGAAATTCGAAAAAGCAAGTAAATGTAAATGGATTCTGCCATACCATAATGCTCTAAATTTATATGATTGACACTTTACCAGTATTGTACCCAGAATGAATTGAATATAGCCTAAAGGCCTTTTTCGAATATACGTAAGATCTGGCATTTCTCGTGTGTTGCGTTCCACAAATGTTACAACTTCAGGCTTGACAAATCCACGGTGCATAATGCATGATTTCAGATACGCATGAACCTTTCTCAAGGAATTGACTCTGAGTTGGGGTTTAGTGGTATTCATAATGCAGTGATAGAGAAGATTGTTTGCAAAGCATTGCCAAATAAAGCAACACTTTAGTGCCTCTGAGGGTAATCCAGTTTCAGTGCTGATATTCTGTTGAGCTGAAGTCATAACTGACCTAAATCGAATTAGACGTGACTTCCCAAGAAAACGCTGAGGCCACAATCTCTTTCAATTGAATCCTTAACATAAATGCATTGCTTCAAGGGTGATTTGGTTTCATTTGAAATATTGCGGTCTCTTCACCAGAATTATCAAACCTGCCCCTTGTGAACGTACCATTTCCAAGGTGATTCACAATAATGTTAAGCCAAGTTTATATATATATATATATATATATATATATATATATATATATATATATATATATATATATATGTGTGTGTGTGTGTGTGTGTGTGTGTGTGTGTGTGTGTGTGTGCCACGGTTCCACCAGAATAACCCCAATGCAAAGCCATTATTCAAGTCTCATTTCGTTTCAGCAGTATACGATCCTTGCTGTGTTGCGTGATTTTATTTTATTTTATTCGGCAGAATCAAAATACATGCAATGGAATGAACATATGAACGCCAGACTGTAAATGAATAAAACAAACACCATATATACAAATAAATAAAATATATTATTTAAATGAGGATGAGACAACTACAACAAAAGTATGAAAAATTCCTTTAAAAACACGGATCTAGAATATCACCACCCAGTAAACAACTTCGCTTAATTCATCCTAACCTTACCCCTATTTCCAGCAAATGTCAGCTAAATGTTATACAGTGGTTCTGGGGATATAAAAAATTAAAGCAAAAACACCCCAATATTCTTGAAAAATTACTCAATATCCCAGTGGTGCTTGTGGAACAGATTAAGGTCTAGGGGTCCCCAGATGTGTTTCTTTGAAATTTTAAAGCAGTTTGCTTGGTGGTTTGGGGGATTTTGTGTTGGGACTTTGCTTATAAATGAAAATCCATATGATAAATAAAATCTAAAATCATTCCAGGGTGACCTTTTGATTACATTTGGTAGAGACTCCCAAAGTTTTTGGCGAAGCTGTCAAAGAAGAATTGTCTATTAGGCATCAGTAATGAATACTTTCCAGAATATATTTCACAAATATACTCTGGCGATTTTGAATTAGGGAAAACTTCCGTGACTGCATGGAATGTTCATTTCTAGATAAAATGATGTAAAACAAAAATAGTAAATTAAACTTTGAATCATCTGACAAAAAAAAAACCGGATGATTTTTTTAATTAACATAGTAAATTATCCAAGGACGGATATAATATAAATATAAATTATATTGCACTTGGGCCAGTTATGGTTTCTATGTGTCAAGCTTGACTGTCTATGCTAGCATGTGCCCAGATTTTGAAAACTTTGAGTCTCCACATTGAGTTTTTATTTCAAATTTTCTGACACAGACATATTCAAATATGAAGTTTCTCAATAAAAGCGATAATTCATTACATAGATATCAGTTGGATTTCTGCTGTTATATAATTGATGTAGCAGATACGAAAACCCAACAATTGTAGCTGAAATTTTAAACAATACATGTGTGAGACAAGATAGGTCCTAAAGTTAGGAGTTGCTAGCATTAAATCTATTTAAACTTGCTATAATCTTAACTTGGTGCCTGTGTCACGTCAGGAGAGAGGTGTTTTCCTTTGTACTGCATTCATATACATTTAGTGATATGGAATAGTTCATAAAACATGACCCATATTCATATGAACACCAGTGTGTTGTGGGCGGACAACTGCTAAATTAGAAGCGGAGCAACGAGGCGTTAGGTAGGCAGTTAAAACACTTATCTTAGCGCAAATATTCAATGAGGTTTAAGGGACGTTTGAAAATAACTGTGGGTTACTTGAAGGTAGCACTAATACAATGATGAAGAGATAACTATTTTTATGACACACTATAATCGCCTTCCATCATGAGCATAGTCGCAGTAATTTTATAGGCTAGGTATTTTTCTCCGTTGTTGCCTTTTTGATTAATATTGAAAAAATTATCTACATTGCAGGCGTTTTTCAAATACGTTTTTTTATATTTCTATTAGAACACTGTAAGTTGCAATTCCTGGTTTAAATGAATCAACAACTTTCATCTGCTGGCATCCGATGCTGCCCAAGCGCGCTGTGGGGCAACTGCTGACCTGGATAATGCTTAAGCCTTGACCTTGTGAGATAAACCGCACACTCTTCAAGCAATGTTGAGCCTTTTGATGTCAGGATATTTTCAGTGGCAGATCTCGTATTTCCACACGGTTTCTGGAAAATACAAACTTCTGAATATATATATATATATATATATATATATATATATATATATATATATATATATATATATATATATATATATATGTATATATATATATATGTATATATATATATATATATATATATATATATATATATATATATATATATATATATATATTCATAAGTTTGTATTTTCCAGAAACCGTGGAAATTCTTGTATGTATCAAGTTGCATAAGGCTTGAAAAAATATTGTGCTGGGTGTTGTATGCACTTGATTCCAAAAAAGAAATGTCCTGCTGAATCGTAAAGTGACAAGATGGATCACTCATCACACACACTGTTGACGCTTTTTTGGGGGGGGGGGGATATCCATTTATTGCCCTTCTCAAACTGCAGTAATTTGATTCGAAAGATATATATTTATTTCGTATATGCGTGCGTGCAGCATTAACATGGCTGGATCTATTACATGTATGCTTTTTACTTAATGCGAATAATTCACAGCGGAAATGTGCAATATGTGGACGGTGCTGAAGTCAAGAACGGAACAAACATTAAATATTTTAAGGATAACTATGGTTCCGATACCAGCCTGTAACGAAAAACTGAACAAAATATATATGCTGTAATGAAGGCTTGTTTTTTCAGAGAATAATTTGGAGCTTCGCCATTGCATTGACATGACACCTTTTATTTTTGTCAACCTTTGTTATTTATTAAGTTAAAATTTATTGAATAGTGCTTCTTGAGTAGGCTGTAATACTTGAATGTATGTATGCATGCACTCATGGCATTATATTCCCCTTTCCCTTGCTTTCTTTTAACTAACCAAACTGAACAAGTACAACACACATACACACAGATATATATATATATATATATATATATATATATATATATATATATATATATATATATATATATATATATATATATATATATATATTTATATATGTATATATGTGTATATATAGTGAAAACTCGTTAGAATGACACCATCTGTTCCCTATGAAATGTGTCAGATAACTGAACATGTCAGATAAATGATATATATATATACTTGTAAAGAGCAAGATACAAAGCCCAAATTAGGTCAAACAGAACCACTGAGCCTTCAGGTAGTAGTTGAAAAAGGGATATGACATACAGTCCCGTGCTAGGGTCACGTGATAGCCTACGGCAGGTTAAGAGTTAAAAACATGTTGCTCTACAATCTTTAAGAGAGTTTACCATGGGTCCCAAGTTCATGTCACTTGATTGATTCCCTGGAACCAATGTAATCAACCAATGGCATCGCTTTGGAGATTTTGTGATGAAGTCCAACCTTGCTTGACCCATACTTCATTGTACGTATGTTTGATTCTAAGCAGCATCGGTCCATGATGTTCAACGATAACGTTTTGTCATCATCCGTAAGCCAAATTCAGTGAAGTTCGGCAACGATCATGCAAACAAAAGCTTCAACAAATTAAGAACTAAAGGCTGGCAGATGTGCCCCAGGCCTTTGTATGTGCATCAGGCACATAGGTTTTTTTTCTGAAAATATCCCGTTGAAGAAATTGACGAAGCAATGCATATAAACGACGGACAATAGGTGCCTACTCACAACAGAGGCTCACTTGACTGAGAAGTCAGCAAAGCTAACTGCAATGAAGCATGACTAATTGAAGTTTCTTGGTGGAAACTCATAACATGTACAAACCGACCAGGACACAGGCAACAATTTTGTGGAACAGGTCGAAAATGTTATTGCGGCTGAACAGACAATTGACAATGACCCCGCCGACTAAACCAAAAAAAAAAAAAAAAAAAAAAAAAACCCTAGCCCTTGAATACTTAAATCTTATTGTCAAATCTATAGGCTCAGCATGGTGTATATGTTAGTTGGGATCCAATATGAGATCATAGCAGCACACTGTGTGTAAACAGACCTCAAATGGGCAGGGGTTAAATTGTAAAGACAGGAAACATAATGCGTACTTTCAATGCCAAGTCATATATTTGTAAATACCATGTGCAATTTTGTATTTTTAATGGAAATATAATAAGATGACAAACAGAATTTGTTGTCATGTCCATTTTGTTCTTTTATGCTCATGATTCAATAGTGTCATTATGTCTTATACAATTCTCTGTCCGTGTGAAATTTCAAACCATGTAAAAAAAGTGCATCATACTTTACAACTGGTTGTAAATGAATGAAGTCCTTCATCTTTTTGTGATATGTTACAGTAGGGATACTTAAGTAATCTTTGGAACATGTATCTTAATTTCATTGTATTATGGTTTTTTTTTCTAATTTGATTCTAGTTGCTTCCATAGAAAATGTACAATTATTACTTTCAAAGATGCAAATACATACATACGTTTGATTTTGTTTTCCATGAACAATGTGTGTCGTTACATCCGTACTTACGACAATTACTACATGTCTGATACAATTGCACTATGTAAACTACTCAAAACTAATAACCCTCTACCTATTTACTTATATATAATTAAATAATGAACAAATATTTTGGAATTTCGGTATCATATATGTTATTTTCATACTCTTGGTACAGCGTTAACAGAAAAATGACCATCTTAAGGAGTCCATGCTTCACTGCACATGACTGGTTTTAAGTTAAAGTCAAAATTTGAAGTTCGCAACATTAGATTCAATGAAACCTGAAGCGGGTAATCCAGTTTTTTTGTTTATCAGAGAAGACTTGTCTCCATGATTTGATCATCAACGCATCACAGTGTGCCTGTTCAACCATGGTAAAGTCAATATTCTGTGTAACCACCTCGGTTGCTATGGCACTGCTGGCACCTTCTCCTGATGTTGTATACAAGCTTATGAAGGTAAGCCTGAGGCAAATTGTCCCATACCTGCTGAACTAAACGGCGCAGATCATCAATAGTTGAAGCAGCCTTCATCTGAGGGCATACCTTCTGCTTCAGCTGACTCCACACATGCTCTGTCAGATTCAGATCCGGGGAACAGGATGGCCACTTCATCACCTCAACACCCTCATTAGCAGGGAAGCCCTGGACATCACGGGACACATGTGCTCTTAACCCATGGTGCACTTCTGCTTAGGAGTCTGGCTACATTATGACAGGGTATCCCAGCATTTGGAAGGGCAATGGCTTGCGCACAAAGCTCGGAATCTGAAAATGTGACCTTTCCAGATTTCCTTCCAACCATTTTGACACACGTTCGGTTGACTTTCAATAAACGATCAATACAGAGGTCAGGCAATATATTTATAACCTGGGACTGGAGAAGTGATCTGAACAAACAACCACACAACACCTGGTAGACCAGGGGTGTCCCGCTTATAAGACAGACAAACAAACATACTGACCTCTCGGTTGAACAAACTTTTAACCCTTAAAGGGTCAGGTTATTTTTTATACCAGGAAAAATAAAATTGACAATGTTCATTGAACACGGTGCAGTGGAAACAGTTTTCTTTGAAGCATACCAAAACTATATATCATTCTGATGGCTGGTATGCCAAGTTTCATTATGTGCAATAAATTGCCAATAGTCACGTGACTGGTTGCCATGGCAACCACTTTAATCACTCATAAATGGCAAAAAATCATTAAAAATCTGCTGAATTAGAGAACAAAGTATCTCTTCATTTTATGTGAAGCACCCTTCTCTCCAAATATGCATGGTATTTGGATAACTGGAGATACGAACTTTCAGCAAACTTCGAAAAAAATATAGATCACATGACCTGTATCCATAGCAACGGTTTAAATATTGCCTGTATTCAGCTAAAAATTGGAAAAACTGCATTCTTTTATAGATCTGCAGAACCAGTAAGAAAGCAGCTACTTTGCATAATAGTCACCATAAGTATTCATAGATTATGTTTCAGGTTAAATATTCTGCAAGAAATGACAGAAATAAAATAACACTGCTGTACCTTTATGAAAAATTTGTGTTTTCCCCATTTGAATATGTTACCATGGAAACAAAGTGTGATTGGATTCACAATTATATATATATGATGCCTTATACTGAAAGTTAGTTTGCAAATGTGGATGACATGCATGCATACAATTTACATGTAATAATAGAGTTATTTATTTCAATACAAAAGGCAAAGTAGGCCTTTGGTATTGGCTGCCAATCACAATCTCTGAGACAGACAACAATATTATCATGTGTCTGTCTGCTACCATGCTCCTTTCCTACCCCCCCCCCCCCCCCAATCCGTGTAAATTGACTGAGTGTGGAGAAACAGTTTAGGTTCGAATGCATGGTTCCATTACTGGGCCAAGGCAAAAGGTCATGTTCATAAAGTTTATTGAACACAGGTTTGACAGGGAAACAGACTTGGGGATACTTGGTAAGAGCAGGCATTGACTCAATCATTGAGTAACTGATGGGCTGAATGGCAATCTATTCCTATGCCTTTGCTTTGGGACCCACTGTGAAACCACATGGACTATGCATGGTCCACTGATACGCTTGACATCTGTGGGCTCCAGCCTCATTAAAAACAAAATACTTACAACCTCACACCCAACATCGACTTCACTGTCCCTCTCCTCTACATAATCCCACCCTGCCCACTCCCGAATAAGATTAATAGCCTGGGCACTTGTATGTAATTGACGGACACCTGCAGCTGAACTGGTACTGGATGCTGCCCTATTTGTGACGTCACGCACCTCAAGGGAATCACCGGGAATCCCGTGAATGACAAACAGAGACGCTAGAGGGGGCGGTATACATAAATAGATCGATGTGTTTTTTAGGGGAAACACAACAGCTGTCTTTGTCAAGTTTGGTGATGGTTTATGAGTTGTTTACACAAGTTAAGCTAAGCCAGTGTTAGCCCAGCATAAAATCATGTGATTACCGGTCGTTAACGACCGGTCTGACCGTTTAAGGGTTAAGGCATCCTGTATTTCCAAATACGCAAACACTGGCATATGTCTGATAATACGGATCTAAACCAGACACATGTTCATTCCTGAAACTGGTTTGTGAATCATTTTAACCCTTAAAGTGCTGATTTAGGATTGAGTCAACATCTTTCCTCGCGACACTTTGCCCGCATGGTGTCCCGAGGAAAGCTGTTGACTAAGACTACTTTTTGCTTTAGACTAGGCTTGCTGGTATTTGAATGGAAGGTATCTTCATGAGGAATTTGACTCTTTTTACCAGTATATATTTAATGGTAATTACAAAGCGACTATAGAGGTGATTAGCATCCAAGGTTTAATAAAGTAACTCCTATATGAGTGTGAGTGAAACTTCCTGCAACTTACTACCATTCTGCTGAGACGCTTTCAAAACTTGGAAACTGTAACTTTGATGGCAAAGACATCTGTGTTATGTCAAAGGCTTTGTACTTTAGTGATTGACAATAAATATCTCATATAAAAGAAGATGCTTTTTAAAAGAGTCAGTAAAAATCTGGTAGCACCAGATTTTTTTCTCGCTTGTTAGACGATAAAATTGTCAGGAAGCTATTCGGTGATTTTCTAGGAAAGTTCTTTGGTTTTTCTCAACCAGCAAGGCACTCATATTTGTAAAAGTGCACCGGTACTTCCGTCAGAGAATGCACTGCATAATATCAACAATAAATACCCCCCTTCCATAAATCCCCTACGTACTTCAGTAGCTTCAAACTTCATTATCAATAAATGGGGGGGGGGGGGGGGGGGGGGGGAAGGGGGGGCAAAAAAAATGTTTTCACTGTTCACAGGAAAAAATATTTAGCTTATATTCATATTCACGATTCACGAGCAATGGCTTAATCACGGATCCGTAAAATTAATTTTATTGTTTCACAGATCACGGAAAATAAAAAGATAGGATCACGAGTCACGAAAATACCCTTGCCCCCCCCCCCCCCAATATGTTGAATCTTTTTACCTTATCAGAAAACAAAAGTATTTAAATATGTGTTTTTAACTGAAATCAATTAAATATCAATGTAATATTAGCACTTAATGTACAAGGTTTTTTTGTACTAGGAAGCACGTTGAGTGTTTGTTAAAGATCAAATGAAGATATCCATTTTACGTACACGTGCTAGTTAGCAAGTTCAAATAAAATGTACAGAAGACAGATAGACATATTAATACGATTTTTTCACAATAAACGATCAGTCTTGTAGTATTTACTTGACCGTGTATCGAATTGGGTAATGCTCGGGATTTGTTACCGGAAATAACTCACTTGTGGCAACCCAGACTTTCAATCCACCCCTTCATCTGAAACTACCCCACTTTGGACGAAGCATCTGGGTCAGTCTCCGGCTCTGTGTGTGTGTATGTGTGTGTGTGTGGTTCTTTGTGAGCTTTTTAGTTTTGTTTTTGTTTCTTTTTTTTTTTTCTTTTTTCTTTTTTTTTTTTGGTTTTGTTTTGTTTTTGTAGGTTTGTTTGTTTTGTTTTGTTTTTTAAATCTTTTGCTCTGTTTTTTGTTTTTGTTTTTGTTTTTGTTTTTTGTTTTTTTGTTTTGTTTTAGGTTTGTTTTGTTTTTGGTTGGGACAATTTAATCCACGTTACGACTTTTGTACCAATTGATCTACCATAATGATGGAGGGGGCTACAGTGGGCAGCATTGCTGTTGGTGTTTTTTAAATTTTTATTCTTCACTAAATTTCATGGCCGAAAAATGCAGCCAAAACGTTTGAGATTCCGGGAGAACAAGCCGACTAATCACTGCACAAGGAAAAATTTTAAAAAAAGTGGCTGATGTCAACACTGAGCTTAATGAGAGAGACTTTTCCTTTGGTAACTCTACAGGCTAATGCACGGCTAGACAGGAAATTCCATGTTGGCCTTTGGTGCACAGGACAGGAGCGTAGACTTGAGGGTAATCCATAAGCAATTATAGGGTTAAGAAAAGTTGTTTCTAACATGTCGTTTTATGTCATGACTCATCATGGCCAGGACCATTTTATCAAGCTAAAAGGCCCTTCCCTAAAAATAATAATGATAATAAAAAAAAATGAGTATATAAAAAAGCCAGACATGCACATATAGGTGAGCGTATATCTAATCATGGTCACCACCAAACGCAATATAAAATTATAATTTAATTTAGGCCCACAATAAGCGAGACTTTATAGCGGCAGAATCAGCTCTGACATCACATCATTGCATCTCATGGAGTATAATTAAGTAATATGTTATTGAAAGCGGTTCGAAATTTAAAGCACACGTGTGTATTGCACGGTTGTTAGTAAAAACTGAAAGTGTCGAGAAGCGTGACGTTCGTGTCGACTGTCGTCAAGTTTAAGGTCTGACACAGTTGTATATGGTAATAACGAAAGTAAATAAATTCAAAACCAAATATAGAGATGTATGGCACAGCAATTTATGTGGTTTTGTGTTCACACATATTAAATGTTATACTGGCATTTAATAAAGACCTATATGTAGCTCAACTAAATTAAACACTATAACCTACATTGCACAATGTATGTTCGAAAGGTAAACAATGTAGTGGTGATTTAGGGATAGTGTTTGAACGTTCAGGCATACCAGTTAGCGTTGTCCAGTGTACATTTCGGTGAGCTTGTATGGAACGGTTGACAAACTTGTCACTTTTTGGCACTTGTTTTTCGACTGTAAGGCCTACTATAGTTGCTTTGTCAGTGATGGTATACATCCACCTAAACAGTGTACAGAGAACATTATGATTAAGGTACCCACTTTAAGACCCACTAGAGTTCCTTTTCAGTGTTGGAATGAATCCACCTGAACGGTTTACAGACAACATTATGATTAAGGTACTTAATGACAAAATGTACTGCTTAATGTAATGAAGCCATTAGGTACACACGGGGAAATACAATGTATATACTAGGGGATGGCACTGGTGTCAAATGATATTACACATATATGGACTGCCATGAGTTTATAAAGGGCTTTCTAAAAACCCAAAACCCCGAAAAATATCACGGCCTATTACTAGGCTAAGCTTCAACATAAGCCTTCGCAATCAGTTTATTCATGATCCAGCTATTACCGTTGTAAGTGGCGCTCTAAGTGACTGAATTTGTATCTCAATTTGCTTTGCAAAATTAAACAGACGCAAATATGGTTTTCTTCATGATTATTTGCTTATCACGTCACACTTCTGTGTAAAATGCTGATCAAATTGTAAAATCTAATGCAAGCTCTACAATGGTCACATTCGCCTAGTGCAGTACAATGTGAAACTGAAAGTGAATGCACGTACCTGTACATATATTAAATATCTTACTTCCCGTGCTATTAACCACCATCCAAAGTCAATATCATTTTGATACTTTTTTTTCACTTTTGTACATAGATGTGCCGACAGTCCCGTAATATGGACTATGGAGTGTTGAATACAGGTACGTCTATCTGCCAATATTATGATAAGGGAAGCATTCTTTCCAAGCATCTGTTATGTACTTAATATTTGTTTAGAACACAATCCCTATGCAATGAAATAGTATTCAAGGGACCTATGCAGTGTGGGTGGTACATGTAAAACTATATATTTACTCCACCTACTCAAGAGACCACAGACGCTCATATTGATACATCGAATGATAAAAGGGCATCACTTTCCAGTCGGGCTATTTCATTGGCGTTTGTAATCTGTGTTTGGGGATTTTGGACAAAAATTTGAAATCTTGTTTTTTTATTGTTTGCTACTGAAGTTGCATTATAGTACAAAAAAACCCTGTCCGTGTGGTCAGGTTCATGTGTGATACATCCTTTAACATATACAGCTGTCTCTTTCTTGAGAGATGAGTCCGTTGACAGAACACCTGACTTTAAAGACCACATTCACCAGGACCAGAGTTCTATCCGTGGTTTTTGACCTTTATGGATGGAGACCCTGCTTTGTGTTTTCTTTCATTCCTTTTGTCCCTCCCTATGGTAGTCTTTAAAGGGAAGGACACCCTTATACCTGGAATCAGCAGCACCCAACTGCATAGTTTTGATAAACCTCATGGCAATATGAAACAATCCAAGTAGCATTATTAACATGTGATAAACAACTCAGCAATAAATTCCTCCCAAATGATGAATTTCGGCTACTGTAGTTGTGTACTTTTGCATCGTGATGACATGGTTATGTATATTTCACCTGGTAGAATTGAATAAAAAATGTGTTGTATCGGTCAACTGCAGTGTCCGTTACTTTGCCGATAATGCTCATTGAAAATATGTCATGTGGACCTGCCGATTGATTGTTCATACAATAATCATAAAAGTTACATCAATACATTCCATTTGCCGTAGACTCCAGCAGAGTACTCTGTTCTGGTAAATAACTGACCCATATCATGTGTGTATATATATGTATATATATCACTAGTCAGTAGTCTTGGTGTTAAGTTGTTCATTTCGGCCTTTCTGTCGTTTCCCAGCGTTACGTATCACTAGCCAGCTTTACAGACGCTGGCTAACGGTGACCAACGCTGGAAAACGCTGAAGTACAATTCGCCCTCTTGGACCTGAGCGTTTACCTGCGTTAGCCCGCGTTTGCCAGCGCTTGGATACTTCTAACGCTGGTAAACGCTAACTAACACTCGCCAACGCTCTAAAATGCTCTTTAATCACAGACTGATTGAATCCCATGCAAAATGTGACTTGATCTGGGATGCAATAGGAAGATCTTTTGCAGCCTGTCATATACTTTCAATATAATAAAATCTTGACAATAAAAATCAATCTGTTTTGAGAGACGAAAGGACAGGCTAAAAGTGGTCACATAAAGAGGGAAGCCTCTCACTAGGGCTGTGAAAATGTGAAAGATAGAGACAAGATACGGTAAAGATGGTCTGAAAAGGCAGGTGGTCTTGCATCACAATTGTTTCACGAAACCACTGTACGTTATTTGTCTGGTAAGCAACAAATGCACAGATTTTGCCCGCTCAAAGGTAATAGGTCCCTATTGAATCTCAGAGCGCAACATGTGCAAGCTGGCGCCACCATTCAGCACTTGACTCAGTTGTTTGAGTGACAAAACCCCCTTTCAAAGAGAAAAGTGCCGTAGATAATGCATAAACGTTTTTGCTATGGCCTTAGCTGAACAGGTCTATTCTTAAAGGTTAAAAAATCATTATAAGGCCTGCAAACATATTAGTAGCAGGATAAGTAGGCCCTGTAAGAGAAGCAAGAACATATGAGTGAGCCCGGTGAAAAAGGGCTTTATTAAACACAAGTTCCCGACACCCTTGCAGTCATCGAAGCCTCTGTCCGAGTTGCCTTTTGTTAATTGCATGTGGCGCTAAGATTAGGTATCGTGCGTCACGCTTTCAGCAGTATATGAATTGTTGCTATTTTCCAATATCACATAAAATGGTCATGGCTCAGTAACATCAAAACACGGGTATGACAGCCTGTGCTTTGCGTAATAGCAGAAATCGATGCATAAACGTTGTGGGCATTACCAAGTGGAACAAATCAAAATTCCTAACACAGCGGCATGTGCTTCTTAATGGGATGGCAACCAAAAAAAGCACATGGCCGAAAAATTTAAGTACGTGGCATCGGTCTAATTCCCTAGACATATGTTCTACTTTGGTACCACGCAATAACCCATATATCCAAGCTGTCCTTGTCATTGTCCACTGCTATCATTTCTGGACTGTTAATTGGGTGAATGATACCAGTTAACAAAGACATGGGAGGCCAGTGATACATCTAAATATCAATTAGAGCCTGACCGAGCATGCATTTTGAAACCGAACCGGGTACTCGGTACGCGGTACACATTACCGATACCGAACCGGGCACCGTTCGAGTTCGGTATATGCAACTCAAACATGCAAACGTTTGACAGGGGTTAAAGCTGTTACCCTTATGCACAAGGGTATTACTATTGTTATGTAATAATGGCGATTAATGCAAACCATGTGACACACGCAATTGCAAAGTATCGTTTGTTCTATTGTTCAAAGCGTATACAAGTACGAAAAGTAACCTCAGTGACATTTTTGCTTAACTTCATTGCTAACATTGACAGTGATAACCGAACCTGAACGTTTAGTGACTGTAAAAGCCGAACCCGAGCCGGGCTTCAATCCTACAACCCGGTAAGCTCGGGTTCGGTTGTTCGGGTTTGGTCAGGCTCTAATATCAACCCATTTACTTTTAACAATAGACTTCAAAAGTCATTGAAGAGAAGACGTGTTTTAAATATTATTAACCACACTTGTCACCATTTTGTTGTCTCACATTTAAATTGGTAAAATTAATGAAAAAACGTGGCACTCATTTTACTTCCTAGAATCGCTTATCCCAATATTTACCTCGATCAATGGACATGCTGTCCCAAGGTGTCAGCCTACTCCGACGGCTCCCCAAAAAATGCCAAAGCGTGAAAAGAGTAGTTCTGGGTTCCCCAGACCTAATAGAATGTTTCAAACAACAGGCTATAATATCTGATTAAATATACTTGTGATGGCTAGGCATTTATCAGACCTTATCCGCTCCTTATTTTCTAGCAGGGAAACTTTGCGTCGTTGCAAAATGTGCAAATAGTTTCACCATATAAGAAGTATGTAGGTATTTAGCTATGCACTCATCTGTTGAATCCTAGAAGGAAAACAAAAAGGTGTGTGGTACCCTGCCACTGTGAACCTGGTAAGCAAGCATTTGCCAAATGCACAGCAGAAGACCGAGCTCGGCAGACAAACGACGTTGATGCAACTTTGACAGTTACCTTATCATGATATACCTTTGTTTGCCCTTTGCAAAATAATGACTACATAAAGCGATAAACATACTTTTTAATCGCATTTCTAATACATATTGTGTTATTCACCGAGAAATCGTGATTTTTATGAAAGACTGTATGTTGCTCTACTTTTTATACCTGTACCTCCATAATGATTGCTTTTCATTATCATAAAAAATTATGGGTTTTAATTATTGTTAAAAAAATTGAAACCCGATGTTTTAACCGACTTTGTATATGTTTAGCTAACACAACAACGTACGCCCTGATCATGTTATAAGAACATAAGCAAAATTGCCATACTATATATATATATATATATATATAACATAAAATTCTAAACAGAAACACAGCATGTAAAAAAAAATGAAAAAATAATAAAATGAATTAAAAATGAAACAAGGTAGTTATGCGTTGACCAAATATTGAATTTGATTTGTTTGAACATGCTCCGGCCAGTGCTTTTCGCTGAGAAGAAGGACATGTGCTTTTTGATACACAGCAGGCGGGTGGGAGATTAAGTAGTGGTGAACGAGTAAGTCTCCCTCCCCTCCATTCGCTGAGATGCATAATTGATCAGATAATTTGATAGAGCAGTACCAGTAATTCTGATAAATTGTGGTGATAAGCAGGTTCTTTAAGGTTACTGTTTTATAATTTTTTTTCGGTACTTTTTACGCTTGTGTTATTTTCACACTGTATGTAATATATTTTACCACAAACAATTTGATTCAATACCCGAACGTCATAATATCCGTTTTTGACATGATAACGAACTGGCCATATAAAACACGTGACACTGCTCTCAAATATTGAGACTGAAAAACAAGCAATGACCAACATGTCTTTTTAAATTGATTTCATAACAGCTTAAACTAAGGCATTCAACGGTCGTCGTTTTAATTAATCCAATCAACGACAAAGTGCCACAACAATCACAGGATTAGTTTTGGACGAACATGAAGTCATTTGCAAAGGTTTGCCGTTCTTGTCAGTCATTGGAAACAGGAATAAACTGCATTGAATGTACGAAATAAAGACCACATTTTTGAAGCGTATATTTTATTAATTAAAATTGATATCGTCAGAACATTGTTACGTAAATGTAACTTTTATCCCCACGCCCAATTTTCGGGTATTTAAAATACCTTGAGTCCTGTGGTATTATGCACTATAAAGAGTCAACCTCATTTTCATGTATTAATGAGATTATGTGTGAATATGCATGCCAACTGTGCCGTATGAGGTTAGGAAGTTTTTGAATACAGGTACATTTATCTGTCTTATAATATAAAAGGTCTTGCGCTGAAGCATCTGCTGCGACTTGACATTTCTTTAGAGGATGACCGCTCTGCAATCCCGTCGTGATCATGGGATTTATGTCGACGAAATATCCCGGTTACGACCACCTGCAGGAATGAGCCAACTCCATTTAAATGGGTGAGTGGTCTCAATAAGATAAAATGTACCTAAGAAAAAACAAAATAATGCACTGTGAAGTGGTTGTCATAATAAAGTAATGGTATATTTATGGAGATGGTCATGATTGATGGTTCCATGTACTTTGGAGAAATTATAGCCCATTTAACCCTTTAGGTGCCTAGTTTTGTACTGAGTCAACAGTGTTCCTCAGTGCACTTTGTCCCTGACCACTACATTCTCTTGAACTATAGCCATGCAGGCAGTTGAATAAAAGTTTCTGTTCACAAGGAATATAAGTCTAGCATGCTCCTTATAACTGAGAGCAGTTCGTCTTAAGTAGTGCGACAAGAGTCGCAGTTTTTACTGAACGAGTTTAAGGCCAAATGTGATATTTTAGATGGGCCATTGTTTTATGTATAAGAATAAGCAATACGTACACTAGTTTTGATCTAAATACAAAAAGTCACAGGTCCCATCAAACTCACTGCAGGGCAGTGTTGACTAAAAGTGTGTCACCATTAGTACAATCGGGAGTTTTCCAACGTGTCTGTTAACAACTCATTCTTCCTAATGACATACTCAATGTTTGGGTACAACCCTAAAAATCCGACCATGGCCCCAGCCAGTCTTCACTTCAAGTTAAAACCACCATGAAATGTGTAAACCGTGTTTAAATCATGTTAAAACCATCATGATATGTGTATTTAGAACAGTGTGGTGATCATTATTGAATAATTCATGAAACTACACAAATAAGTATTGCCGTTTGTGGCACATCCTCCTCCATGGACAGTTTCCTGAGATTTAATTTGTACGCGCGAAACATTGGTTCAAGCACACACTACATTTTTATCTGAATCTCAAACAAGAATCGAATAGGGTTTTTTCCAAGTTTTTTTTTTTCATAGAAATCGTTTATAATTGACGTGACAAGAACGACAAAACAGAATATCATGGTCGCCCTATGATTGTTCATTGTGTTGTATGCACACACACACAGATGGACCTATATCTTTCAGTTTTAAGTACACGGGTAATTCTATAATTTACGTTACAATTGGAGGGGTCCTTTGGCATAGCTGCAAGACTGACTGAAGAGCAAGGAATGTATTTTCTATATTGAGTGCTGTTCAAAGCAATTAAAAAAATAGTGTTCTTGTTCTTGTAGAGTCAGCCTCCGAAACAACCACATCTTACAACTGTAGTGGGTGAACGTCCCCGCTATAAGGTGTAACTGGTTGTTAAAGAGGCTCATTCACATTCGCAGCCTATTCTACACGTAAAAATAGCAAGGGATGTCTTTCAACAATGTACACCAAACAAAAAGTAGCATTAAACTGAGGATGCTAACTATTAATGGCAGCACTCGATTGCCATCCACACTAATAGAGACACCTGCAGGGAAAACTTATTGGCCTATATCCATTGTGCAGCTGTTGACAGGAACTGGTAGCAGGAAGTGGTGTGACATAAAGATTAAATACCTCCTATCATCTTCTGTTAAAATCAAACACCCTCTACATGGTAATGGCTTATACACGCCAACTTGGTATGCCCTCATGAGCAATGGAATGATAGTACTGCTATATTTAATTTGTTGTGATAAGAGAAGCGCTAGTCTTTTAAGTACTTCAGGTGAAAATGGATACAGAATACTAACTCCAGTGGATCATGAAGTGAAACTTCCAGTTTGTTTAAGTGTTTGGATTTTTTTTTTTGTTTTTGTTTTTTTTTTGTTTTTTTTTTTTGTTTTTGTTGTTGTTGTTGTTTTTTGATTGTTCGTTTCTTTGTTTGAATTTGCTATTAGCATATAATATAATTCAATAATATATTTTCGAAAAGTTCCACGTATTTCCCTTATTTAAACAGACAATATACGTTTATGGAAGGTGACTTCTGTTGCTGTATGTGAATAGAAAGAACATAATGATGTGAAAGCTATATTTAGGTGCGAAACTTGTCTGGGGTGGCGAGAGCACCTGTATTATCTGACGACAAATAAGCTCGACGGCACATGTAAATTAAGTTAAAAAATCAGTCACAAAAGGGTATCTTTGTGTAGGCTCTAATGAAGCACATCTGCATACAACCAAGACAAAGTTATACAAAGTTCGGTTTATGTAGGTTCTAAAGGAACATAGCTGAATACAACCCAAACAAAGTTATACAATGTGACAAAATCCCGCTCTATTCGCTTATGCAGCATCTTCTAGTAATTCTGGAGCAGCCAATTGAGCCTTTAGGGCGATTGTGCATAGAATAATAACTGTGATATATGCGGGAGCAGCCATTAAAACTTATAGGATAAACGAGTACCCTTACAGAAACTATGGTATTGTGCTTGCAGCTCCACCCATTTTACCAGTTGTTCTTCTGAACTACAGCTCTCCCATATGTGTTCACCATGACATCCGGGTTATTGTTAAAGTTCCACAATTACTGCACAGAGTAAAAGAATGTACAAAATTTAAAACAAAGTTGGGCTACTGCTTTAAAATATGGGATTGACAACACAATTTATAATTAATCTATAAAAGGCAAAGTTGAGCATGTCACCTGCAGGTGGCACTGCATGTAATTTGCGTCTGAGATCCACATGTTGAAGATGGAGACATCTGGATATCAACAAAAACTGTTTAATTCATGTGTCGGAAAATGTCATGTTACACTGAAAGTAGATACCATTACCAACACGAAAGTGTATGTGACATGCCCATAGTACATATATCAATAGTCTTGCACCTTGCCAATTTTTTGTCTTAACTTTATGGTAAAATGTAACGTTTGGTGATGCACAGCCCCTTTGGGATTGTTAACTGGATCTTTTTACCTGTGCATTGTACTGTGTCTTTCTGACTGACATGACAAACAAGTGGCTATATGAAACACATATCCCTGCTTACATATATGTAGTATTCAAGGACAAGCAATCGCTGGCATAATGGTTTAATGATTCCCTTAAGTCCTGCATTTAATGGTCGTCGTTTGAACGAATTTTCTCAGCGACGATGTGTCATGGCGAAGAAAACATTGTTCTCGCAGAAACATTAAATGGTGAAAATTTGTTATTTGATAATAAAAACAATCACTTGCGATGTATGCATGGAATATCTTTTTGAAGTTTATGTTTAATATGTTATAAGTACATTGACACACTGTCAGAATGTTGTTGGGTAATAAGTTCTTCCAGCCAGATACCCGTTTGTGTCTAGTATATTCAATATCCGACTCCCCGTGTTGTTAACTATCACCCACAGTCAAAATCATTTAATTACGTATATTTTGTACATATAAATACGTTCATCTGCCTATAGTATGATAGGGGAAGCCCTTTCCGCAAGCAGCTGTTTCATACTTGACATTTGTTTAGAGCACGATCCCCATGCAATGACACAGTAATCAAGGGACTTATGCTGTGTTGGCGGTAGATGTTAAATCATATATATTGCTCGACCTACTCAAGTAGCCAAGCACCTTTTTGTATTTCATCTTTTCCCACAGACAAACATATAGGTACCTTGAATGACAAAGGGACATCACGTTCTAGCCGGGCTATTTTATAGGCTTATGTAGCCTGTGTCGGGGATTTTGGACAAAATTCCAAATCTTGGATCTAGTTTATTTTGTTACAATGATAGTTATCATAGATATATATCAACATGAACATTAGAAGTACCGCTCTCGGGTCCCTTAAGTGTCAAAATGAAATTTACACGTGTGACACGTGGTTGCCATGGTAACCAAAGTATTGTTTCGTATTCTAGTACTTCGCAAAAAGTCATGTTCAACAAAATGAAATGGTTCACGAAGGTCCATGTTGCATCACTTAAAGTCATTTTAATGCTGGGATCTTGACAAGTCAAATCATAAATACAATTCAGCTTGTTAGTTTTGCAAAACACTTTGTTTGTACCAAATCTAATTTGGGACACTTTCCATTGGAACCATGTTGGTCAGTCTGTTTGATAAGTTGGCGAATGAATGCAATCTACGTAGTCACATGAATTGAGCAATCCAAATAAAACACTTTTGTCAGGTGATTAGGAAGCTTGTGAGTTAAAAATTAGCCACAGGAAAGCTGCAAATAGACCTCAGTATATGCATTAACAAAATTATTTTCAGATCACGTGACACGGCCGCATTCGTGGATTTTTGCTCTATTGATCTAGGAAGGCAAGTCAGCGTATACGCGGACTACCACTGCAACGGTAATTTGTGTGCGTCCGGATATATATGGACTCCGAATGGAAAGTACTAGATATGGTGGCATTGTTTTCTTATCGTTGTTCATAAGTAATCTTCCAGAGCTCTGGAGTGAGGTAGAACAGTCTTCGGACCTTGAAGTATCCTATTGTTATGCTCACTATTCATAGATGTTCAAGGTCCTGGATGTCAAGCAGCTTTGCATGCACGTCCGTCACATACAAGGTGTTTTAGATGCGTTAAATACGGATTATCACGGTTATTTTGCGTCTCGTTAGTAGACTTTTACATGTGTTCCTAATAGGGGCGCCTTATGTCAGACTGAGGAAGCTCCAAGAAACAGAAAATGATATACAACAACATCAGACCTGTGGTCAATTTCTTATTCCATTCAAAAGCATTACATGCGAAAAAAACACACATTTTGATTCATGCATATACTTTTCTATACCAGAATTTTAACCTTAGAAGGCACTCAAACATACCCACCAAGGCCGGCAAGGCATAAATACACCCATCTTCTTTTAAAAGTGGCTCTTTAAGCTCAGTAGGAACTGGATTGGAGAACGGGTATGTCATTTACAACAGTCATGCGTATCGGTCAAATGTCCATCTGAAAACCTTTTCATAAAAAAACTTTCTCCATTTGGGGGCCCTCGTGTGTACACGTTTACAAATAAAGTACTTAAGAGAGGTAAACAGTAACTTGAAAGTCCAAATAAAGTATATAAAAAGGGAACTTGTTCATATAAAGGTCAGTAAAAGCAAGATACAAGGACAATGGTTCCTTCAAAGTCCAGATTTGGGTACTCAAAAGGGTATTGGTTCAATCAAAAGACAACTGTTAATTTATATGTGCAACTAAGACATGTAGGACGGGTAATGATTCTCTAAAGTTAAATTAAAGCACTTTAGAAAGGTGATATTCTTTTGTAGGTCAAATCAAAACACTTAAGGAGAGTTATGGCTCTTTTAAAAGAAACATTAAATGATAATGGAATCTCAGGATTCAGTGTGCGGAGAAATACTCTATTTGCGATATATGGATCTCAAAAAGTGAAGGAAAGTAGGGATTTCTGGTACCAAAACACGTAATAGTTATAATGTATAAACAAGATTCCTGTGCGGCTATATTAGCAACATATTATGCATTATTATTAATATCCAATAACAAACACATTAAAGAGAAAAAACGGGTCTGCATTCGAGTTGATCAACATCAATTGATAACAGAGAGCAATGAATCAATTGTGAATTCCCTTTTTGTAAGCTCTAAAACTGTTGATGGCTAACATATATATATATATATATATATATATATATATATATATATGTATATATATATATATATATATATATATATATATATATATATATATATATATATATATATATATATATATATATATATATAGGTGGTGAGCGTGTTTTTTCAGTGGCTGTACCTGTTCAACATAGTACATAGAAGTACTATTTTCAAAATCTTGTTAACTTTAACAAAATGTTTTGTCAAACCAAAACGACTACATGGAAGTGAAAACAACTTGCTGGTGGATGATATCTACTATGGCAAGTAGCCAATGTATATATGTAAATAATGTCCAACCTGTTACAAAAGAATTTCATATATTACGACAAATAAAGTGACACATATCTGAAGTAGTTTTACACATGAGTGAGGTAGATTTACCCACATTATAAACGTTTTTAAATATGTACGAAACAATTTTCAATCACTTAAATCTTTTTCACATAATTGAAATTAATCTTTATTATTACATATGTAAAATACATTCAAACATATGTGAAAGTTTTACACATATAAGAAAATGAGCGTTATTTTACATAACTAAAAACGGATCCACATATGGCAATATCTTTTTTTTCACAGGTATAGTTATCTTTTTCATATGTGAAATAATCATTTGCTAAACACGTGATATTTTCCCTTTGTATGTACCTTATCGTTTTATACAATTGTAAAGTAAAATAATAATTTCACATAATGTGAAAAACTATTTCACACTTGTGATTAGCTTTTTCACGTATGCATAATTCCTTTTTAGACATATAAATTAAAATACTATTTCACATATCTGAAATTGGCTTTTATTTGTAATTGTATTGTATGTATATGAAATTGTGATTTTTTTGGGATAAAATATGCACTCTAATGGACGTTCCCTAGCGTTGCCATATGCTCCGTGTCGACAACTTTTGGGAGCGCTGCTCGTTCGTAAGAGTTGGCTATATGTGCGGCTATCCAAATGGAGGCTTCGCAGCGGCAGGCGTTGGTCCTCCGTTATATAGTCTTATTACTGAGACAATTCTTGCAATCTGACTCGAGATAATTGTTCGGTATCATTAATTATTGGGGTACAGCGTTTTCTCCAATCTGTTTTCACATATGCATAAATTTTTATTTCACATATACTATGGTGAATAAAGGTGAGTGGTCCCATTTGTTTTACATTAGGCATATATTTGGAGTGTGTGTGTGTGTGTGTGTGTGTGTGTGTGTGTGTGTGTGTGTGTGTGTGTGTGTGTGTGCGTGGAACCTAGCATACCACCAGTCCTTCCTACCTGAAAACCATACGTCTGGCTCCAGTGCTCCTACAGCTAGACATGTTGACTGTCAATGATTTCTTATTTGGCTCCAAGAGGCCGCTTAAACCCTGCGTGCACATTAATACTGATGTACTACTTGACCATTTGTTTGTCTCATCCCCCTTAATTCTATTCCATGCCAACTTCTTGCTACTCTGCACAGCACTGTAAACTTTTCCTGCACTGCCATGCTATGTGGCTCTATAATAATACATCACTTTTGCCACAGAAGTTCTTGTTCTTAGCACCTATTGTTAAACCAATATGACTGCTCATTTTTCTCCAATGTATACATAACATAAATGGTTAATTCACATTTGTGAAAAAGATTTTCATAAAGGTCAAATAGTTTAAAACGAATGGTCAGATATACTTATATTTAACCTATGTATTAATCTATTTTAAATAAGTGTAAAAAATATTACATGTGTTATAAACTTTCCTCCACATATATGAAATATTACACATATGTGTAAAAGATTGGCATATGTGGAATTGTTTTATCACATATGCAATACAACATTCTTATTTCATAAATGTGCAAAACCATTTCATCTATGTAAAAAAGCATTCCACGTATATAAATAATGTTTTACTTATATAAAATAATTGAATTTGAATATGCCGAAAAGATTTATGCATGGGTGAAATCCTGTTAAACCTATTTGAAAAAAAAATACCCACGGATAATTATGCCCTTATTTCACATGCAAATAATTTTACAGTTATGTATTAACGAATTTCAAATATGTATAACTCTTTCTCAGACATGTAAATTCTTGTTTAACATATGTGATAAAGATATATACAAATGTGAACAAGAATTGCACATAATTGAAATACCTTTACATATTGTGTAATTGTAATATTATTTCACATATGTTTTAAAAAACATTTTACTTCATGTTCAAATTCACAAAGATAAACCTCCTTTTCACATACGTGAAATGAAATAAACATGAGTGTAAATGGTTTTACATACGCAAAATAAATGTTTATATGACATATGCATATTATGGAATAAATGCTAAAACGGCTTGCTATAGCCTACGGGCTCAAACTGTAGATCAACATAAATTGTTCATGGGGTATTGTTGCAATTGATGGTATTCTCTCTAACTGTTGCAAAAAATCCTGTCAAAATAGAAATAAAAAGCATGTGACGCATTCAAATCGACAATTGACGGAAAAAATGTAAGCCCATACGCCATAGTTTCTAAAAAATAAAAAATAAAAAAGTCCTCTCCGATAAACGTCCTTGGAATCTGGAAGAATAATAAAATCCAAAGTTCTCTCTGAGTTTGCAATGTATTTGACACCCCCCTCCCACCACACACACAGGGTCAGTGAAACATGTTTTGAACATTAAAGCTACTAATTAACCTAACAATGACTTAGGGTTTTTTTCCTCTGAATAAATGGGATATAATGTACAGATCTGTGTGTATATGTTGTCATAAAATGCTGTGATCCTGAAGTATTGACCCTTTAAAGTCGCTTAAAAAGCATCACCCAAGGGAGGGGGGGGTGCATTGATCAAAGAAGTTTAAAATTTGTTCACAGTTCCAAATTCTAGCGAAAGTAATAACTGATGTGAATACCAGCGCGTTATTTCAAAGCACTGGCTTCGGGAGTGCTACCTCCTTTCACATAGGCATAGCATCTTTGGTCAAACTATGCCATCAATAGTACCATCTGGTCGCATTGCAACTTACATGTTCCAAATTGGTTCTTTCAAATGTCGACATTACTGACAACACAAAAAAAATACCAATTTTACGTATTATTTCAATAATTACATGTTCCATGGGCATATCATTTCATTATCTTTCAAACGACAAAAAAGTTCTTTTTTTGGCTTAAATTTCAAGACCATCACTTTATCATGAAATCGCGTTTGTTTCAGCTTCACATTTATATGCTTTGAAGACTGTTTTCCCGAATTTAGGCACAGACAATAAACATAAGGTTCTAAACAATGTTTATCGTTTGACGTACATTAATTACCTTAACAGTATATCTCTGGGGTCAAAGGGACACATCGTGTAAAACTGGACTTTTAGTCTAGTGCCAGGCTCGTGTGTTCACACAAAGTCAAACAAAACAACTCTCAACAATTGGCATCTGTTCGCGAGAGTTCAGAGGAAACAACAGCTTTATACTTACTGTAGCACAAAAAATTCCAGAAATTGTGTCTGAGTGTGAGAAGATGATGTGGCATTTAAAACAATTTGGTGGCTGTGTGAACCACCTGTTGCCTTTTATGGATGGCTGCTTGAGTCAAGACAGGAGTGAAATTTGTTTCTTCAAATTGGTATTGGAAGATGGCAACTGATGTTTTGGTGACTTGTGAATTATCTCTTTGCCCTCATTGTTGGGTTTGAAATTCACAAATATTGGTATTGCTATTCTGAACGTAAAATTATATTCAGACAGTATTTTGTATATTTATAAGAATGCCTAACTGAAATATGGGCCAAAGTATCAGTAGGTTTTAAAACTGACGTCACAGCCCTGAAACATATGTTTAATTCAGTGTCACTGGTATTCCTATAATTAAATTCTTAAAGGCACAACATTCTTAATCATTTCATTATTTCTTTTTATCAAATGTTTTTCTCTGGTTACTAGTCTCATATCAATAAAATACGGCAATTGTGTGTCACAAAGGCCATAGGCTGTGTAGGCGAAAATACACCTTACAGCTACAGAAAAGGATTATCATTGCTTTAGTAATTTCTTTATCAGGTCTAATATCTTTTACTTTGGCGACTTATTTTTGTAAAAGAAAAAAAGCATGAGATTTAAAAAGAAAAAAGGTTGGGTGCTTCAAGGTAGGACATAGGAACCAAATGTACAATGAAACAATTCAATTCATTTAGGCCCATTTATTTGGTTGTCGCATACATGTTTTAACAAATAACGTATAGGTCAACTTCATTCCTGTATTGCTAGGGTTAAGACTGAGTCGACATCTTTCGGTGAACTTTGGGCGAATTGCTTGCTAAGTCCGCTAAGGAAAGCTGTTGACCCTGACCCAAAATTTTATTTGGATATATTCTAAATGAAAGCTTTATTATTTTGGAAGGAAAGGTCTGTGCACGATGAATTCAAATGTCATATTATATTTAGTGATTTAAGATATCGGGGTTCCACTACCTTTGGTCACTTAGGGCAGTGAAACGGTTAAGGAGCGACCAAACCAAGCACAGTTTCGCCGAAATGAGACAGAGCGTCATTACAGTTTTGTTATCATACTTGATTAACGTTTCATTAGTGCTTAAAAGTCGGTCATACTACCCACTTGTGATAAATACCTTTTTGCCTATTTTACTGAATCGTTAAGGAAAAAAAAATCTTAAACTGCTCCAAAACAAACTTGTTCATAAACAACATGTACGCTGAACTTACTGAGAGGCAACGTAAATGAGGAAATATTTCCGAGATATTTAATGTGCCGAATTTTCCGGTATGAAGCCCTTCAGAAAAATAAAAACCGAGAAATCATGTGGAGTCTATAATTAAAACTCAATGTACACAATGAAAGTGCTAGGATAAAATAAGAAAATGGGGCGCTCGTGTCGAGTTTTCTTACGCAGTCCCGCCACTTTCTGAGAGTTTTTACGTCCAAATCAACATGCCCAAAACTTCATTGTTCCTATCATCGACTGAGTGTTACCCCTAGGCCCGGAAGATTTTGCTTTTGAGTGCTTCTGTAAATGAAACCGTTCGTGCGTCACCCGTGCGTCCCCTCTTCTTGCGACCAATTTCAGAAGAACCAGATAAACTGGGAACATGAAACGTTTTAATTGATCACCTTTTTGGACGTTTAAGGTCAAATTTAAAGGACAATGACCTTGACGAAAATGTGGTCACCTAGGTTAATTCTCTATTAATTTCTTGCACGCAATATCAGAAGTACCAGAATCGCTGGGATCATAAAACATTTGCAGATAATTATACTTGTAAGGGTCTTCGTCAGGTTTGCGGGACACAGACATTGAGGTAATATAAAGGTCAATAGAGGCAATTTTTCTCTTTAATAAATTGTAGATGATCTCCCTTTGAAGAGGTGAATTCCACTTCAGAGGAGATTGACCTTGACTCAATTTTAAGGTTACCCGGGTCAATTTTCTTTAAAATTCTTTCGCGCGATATCAGGAGTACCATATCCCTTTTGTGGGCGGCCTAGGGGTTTTTTAGGAGTTTGCCGTTATGTTATGAAATTTATAGTAGAATTAATTCTATTTGATTCAGAAGTACTGCACTGATACTGATATGTTTAAATAGCAAATAATCTTGGCACCATCAATTTGACTCCCACTGTTCGTTAGAATGAAGATCCGTATTCATAAGAAAATTCTTACTATACATGTAATGCGATTTAGGGCCCAGTTGCACCGAAGGGACGTGGGGATAACGTCCGACGTATAATGAATTAAAAAGATACGATGCGTCGGACGTTCCTCTTGCGACCTTTAAATTGCTGAAACTGGGCCCAGAATACCTAGACATATTCTTATTGAATGCTGTGCCCACACCACATATGTCAAGCTATAGAGAATTATGCTGAAACATGGGCTAAAAAAAGAATATTGTGATGTTTCAGTTTTATCTGAGTGGATTAAGGAGATTTGTAGTGTAGTGGATCGAAAAATTGATAAACTGAAGAAAAAAACTAAACAGCCACCTGATCCTGTCCTTCATTAACCTGATGTTAAAGCATGTCTACACAATTTACATGAAAAGTATGTTTTTGCTCCAGCTGACAAGGCTGCCAATAATGTTATTGCCATTTGTAAACGGTTCTATCTTGATGTAATTGTCAAAGAATTAGGGTTACTCAACTCTACAGTTAACTCTACTACCTATCAAAAGGTTAACTTTCTGTTGAACATTTAGTGGATGGTCACTTTAAATATTTAGAAAAGTACAACTTAACTTTCAGAGATAAATTCCGTAACTTACCAAGGATTTTTGCAATTCCAAAATTACATAAAAACCCATAAAAATTCCGTTTTATTGCTGGATCTAAGTTCTGTTCTACTAAAGCATTGTCAGTTCTACTAGCTAAAGGATTAGAAAAGGTACAGGAATTTTGGTTTCATTACTGTAAAAGAATTGAATCAACGTCAGGAGTAAATAGGTTTTGGATATTAAAGAATTCTTTAAGTTTACTTGACGCTTTACAAACAGATAATGTTGCACCTTACAGGCACATATCTTCTTAGGATTTTTCTACTCTCTATACTACAATACCTCATGCAGATTTGAAACGTAGCATTCATACGTTGGTTTATAAAGTTTTTGAGAAAAATAAATTTCAGAAATTTTTAATTGGTCATAAACATGCTTTCTCTGGTGAATCTGCTAAGAATGGTCAACATGCATTTGACTATGATGAGTTTAAAAAACTGTTTGAATATTTGATAGATCATATTTACCTTCGTTTTGGTGATAGTGTCTTTAGACAGGTCATAGGAATTCCCATGGGTACAAATTGTGCGCCACTTTTGGCTAATCTTTATTTATTTTATCACGAGTATAATTTTGTAATGAAAATGGCAAAAGATAAAAATTACCATGCTAGATCATTTAATTTAACTTTCAGATATATAGATGATTTATTAAGTGCCAATAACAAACATTTAAAAGATTACATTACATCAATTTATCCTAGTGACCTGGAACTAAAAGAAGCCACTGAATCGAACATAACATGCTCATTTTTAGATCTACTCCTATTCAATGATGGTGGTATATTAAAATCAAAAGTGTATGATAAAAGAGATGATTTCAATTTTGATATAATAAATTATCCATATATAAGTAGTAATATTCCTATCAATCCTGCTATGTCTCTATGTCTCAAGACTAACTGCTTTCGCAAGAAACTGTACTGATTTTAAATATTTTGCTGATAGATATAAATCACTTTTTGGAAGACTTATTAAACAGGGGTTTTCCAAAATAAGATTAAAAAGGCTTTTCTTAACTTTCAAGATAAATAACAATATGTTCTACAGAAATATCATGTTGATTTATATGAACATATAAATAAGGTATTCTCTGAGTGTCAGTAAAACACATAGAGATATGTTTATGTATTTTAATGTTGTACCTGAGATTGTTTTACCATGAGCTTGATGGAACTTTCAATACTGGAACATAAAATTTATTATAATTACAACAAATATAAAATGAAATAAGGACCATTTAAGTTCTCTGGCATCATGTTGAACAATACAGGCCTTCTTTTTTCTCATCCTTTTGAATATAGTGACAAAATGTAAGGAATACTTACTCAGCTGATGTGAGTAATATTTTTGGCCTATTGTGCTGTTTTTTCTAGTGAGAATGGAACATGGAAGAGCTTAACCATGTTTCATAATAAATATAATATTAGTATCAAATTTAGTTATCCTGTGTTTACGTGGAAACCTTTTTTTGGTGTTTAAATTCAAATTTTGACATGTTACGCAATTCTAATGTAAATATAGTAGTCTGACTTAAAATTCTTAATTGTCCTGTCATTGTTTGGATGATGTCTGTGAACTATGGTCAGGTAATTACCTTTTATAACTATACATTAACATTAAGGGCTAAATTTGTTTTAGGCCTACTTTAAAAGAATGTGAGTGTTTTCCAAAGTGGGAGGATTGGGATCCCGTAAAACTGTTTTAACCCACTGCCAATATGTTGGTAACCTGTTCCAAGTCAGGTAGAAGATACTCTCATTCGTTTAAATCTCATTACTGTTGGTCATGGATCCTTCTGACGACGAACACTAGCATGTCTTACTATTTCGTCAATGATCCTGGATCTGGCAAGGTTAAACTGGTATTCGGTTTAGTCTCATCACTATCATTGAAAACTGTTATCCACTTCTATTTTCATGGAACCCTTATATATTTGGTAACAATTTGAACATTCAGGCATTTTCTGCACATATTGCAGTGCAGTAAGTGTTCCAAGTGTAGTGAAACTGATGTTGTTTTTTATAATTGTCTAATGAATATAGTTTGTTATTATGAGAGTCATGTCAGGTTGGCTCAAAGTGTTTAATGTACTCTTTCTCTGTCTCTCTCTTGTATAAATAATTAGCATCTAAATCAACTGACTGACAAGTGACAACTGACTGACAAGTTGAACTACGTCTGATTATAAATGAAAAACCTTTAAAAATGTTACAGGAAAACAGTTATACTTACAGTTACCTTTAGGAATTTCAAATGATCTCTCTCTCTCTCTCTCTCTCTCTCTCTCTCTCTCTCTCTCTCTCTCTCTCTCTCTCTCTCTTCATAAAACCCAATTCTTTCTCTGATAAAGGTAGTAGAATTTTACAATAAATAGGACTGTTTTACAATTTGACCTTTTGAACTTTATAAAACCATGAGTTAGATGTTATGCTTGGCTGACTTGCAGATGACTTACAATGGCATACTACATTTTTGGAATTCTAAATTATCACCCTAATAATTGACTTATTAGATGATTTGTGGGATTGTATGCTTTCTTGAACATTTAAATGTCCTTTCAAAAATACTTCTGGAAACCAACTTGAAATGTGACTGCTATCCTTACAAATTTTGACTATTGTAATGCATTTTTGACTACGTTTTAATGATTTGAGGCCTAATGTCACTTGCTTCTGGCTGATGTTTAACATTTGAACCAATGTACTTACTATATTTGGAAATTCAAACACTTTTCTTTTTGAAATACTCTTAGTTTATCTACTTTAAAACAACATCATGTCTTTAAGTACATGCCTAAAACACATCGAATTATAAAATCATGTTGTTTAGATTCTTATTGATGGTCATTTTAGGCCTAGAGGGCTTTTCTGATGGATTGATGTTGGTGTTGGTAACGCTTTGTGGACTTATATGGATGATAATCATTGTTGAGATGGCGGTTGCAAGTAGTACCTTTTTAAATACTGAATTTTATTGACAATTTCAGCAAGTTAAGAACCTCCGCTTAAAACTTCTCTGATGTGCTGCAAATTTTGGTCCCTTTTCATAAATTGTATGGTCCTGTATGTGCATGAATGATGCAACTGTTCAAGCCAATTTACTGAAATAGGCCTATGATTTCAAACAAAACTTTTTGCATTCTGTCATGTGAAAACTAGATAAGTTTTTTCCCCCCTTTGGACCTTTGCACTTACGTTTTGGTCTCTTTTGGGTACATACGAACTATAAATTTATATGTTTCAGCTAAACATACCAAGGAACATTGCCTTTGGTCCGAATTGACTTGGATTTGTTTCGTTAGGACTACGGTTTGGATATGGTAATAACACTGGCTAAATTACAATTTCTGCAGTTGTTATTCTTTCCTGCAGCGAACTTAAATTCAAAAAGAATACTTGTAGTCGTGATAATCATAAGGGTACACGCATTTCATAAATTTTCAAGATTTGAAATGATACAAATGTACGAGTTTCACTTAGACCGCTGCTTGTAGCTTAATATTAGCGTGTTGTCCCTGCGAAACGTGAATTTGTCTGTTCCGAAACAAACTTGTTCAAACCACGACATACTTACCCAACAAGCGACGTGACCTTTTTTAAGTATTTTGTTTTAACCGAAGGTCAGATCTCTTAAACACAACGTTTATCAACAAATGTAATTGTTTCTTACCATTTTCTGTTAATTATAATCTTATAAATACGAGAACTGCAAACCCCTGCCCATACCATAACATTGTTGTCCGTACCGCAACATAATTGTCCTTACTGCAACGCAACGTTTTTTGTTCAAATTACTCGGTATAATGTGTAAATCCCCTAAACGCAATTCAGGACTTTCCCCCACAAGTGGAGCCACTGTGCACAACTGCTTTCTTTTCTCCATTCACAAGAAAATCCCCTTTTTTGGGGGGAGGGGGGGCTGCTTGATTGTATATTTTAACATAGACACGTATCCAGGAACAAACCTCGGGTGACGGGAAAATATAAATACATGTTCAGATAGCTGTGCATATGAAAAGAGTGTGGCAACTCAGCTGCAACAATGTTTACACTACAATGAGAAAAGGGAAACTTATTATAGTATATGAGGGCAATTTTGGGAAAACAACCTGGATTTCCTCAGTGAAATGCTAGCGAGTGCCTTGTTTTGAGTTGATCTTTTCAGAGTGTGCACATACATAAATGACCGGTGAGTAGCCACTGTTGACTATACTGCTGCATGGTAGTGAGCAGACATCCCTCAATGTCAAAATGTACCCAGTGCATAGGTGTAAAAAACTATGCAGGTAATTGACTTAAAGGTATCAGAATCACCTCTCCCCACACATGTAATAAAGACAGCCACACCTTGAAGTTGTTAGTTTTATTCCCCTCTCTTTACAGTAGAGCATTTAGCACATAATGTTACAGGAGAATGCAAGTAATTCATGACTTTCCCCCACAGGTGGATCACTGTGCCCAGTGATTTTCTCACCTCCAATCCCTACAGAAAGCCCTTTTGCTGGGGTTAGACTACTTGATTGGATAGTTTTAACATAGGCACATTCCACAGAGCAATGCTCAATTTTTTTTTTTTTTTTACAATTCTCATGAATAATGCAAAGCTAAAATGTGAATTTTGAAGACGGTGTAATGGGTCTGGGATCAGTATGTTCAAGAAAAGCTGAACAAAATGTCTATGATGTAACGTGTCCAAAGTCTCGTTATCCCAGAAAGAGCTTTGTCAGTTGATTGTTTCATCAAGTTGTATTTTTCCCAAAACGTGTTATTGCCTGGTCATAAATAATATCGCACAAGGTTGTTTCTATTAAGTAGTAAAGCTTCCGTTTGCGATAACATTTGGCTGAATACGTGCCTGCATTTATGCAATTCTCTGTCCCTTCCCTTTGTTTTTTTAACCAAGGAGTGTAAGCAATACACACACACACACACACATACACACACACACACACACATATATATATATATATATATATATATATATATATATATATATATATATATATATATATGTGTATATATATATGTATGTATATATATATATATATATATATACATGTGTGTGTGTGTGTGTCTTTCTGTCTGTCTGTCTGTGTCTGTGTCGGTGTGTAATCCACGGATACCTCAACATACATTAGGTGCATAACAGGGAATACTGATACACTATTTGCACCTTTGAAACACTGAATCAAACACGAGTTTAAAGGAAGCGAGATTTGAAAGAACATCAGTCATCTGTTCTCTATCCAATACAGGAAACCTCAATTTTGTCCCATTAGCAGCCTGCGCAGGTTTGCAAATATTCAGACGTTATAAACGGTATTGTTCATTCACCTTCTTGTCGTCATTGCCTTAATTTCTCTTACATAGCCGTGTTATCATACCTTTTGTACTTTTTGTACAATAGAGGATATTTTTGGGTTGATAACTTATATGTGACACTACTTCCTAATGAAACTACATACATGTAACTCTGTTTCCTCTGGACAACCAAAAACTCTTAGGCTGGATTTGTATTCACACACGGTGGCTATACTTATAAGAAGTAAGATACCAAACCTACGTTATAGATAGTGCCATCTGCAGCACACATGCTTCATTGTGTGTTCCTTTGCAACTGTTTTGGTCCGTTTTGTTATCTCGGCCACGGTCATGGGTTTGTGAAATTCATGTGGGATTACCGTCCAAAGGATAGTATGTATTGGTAGAATAGTGAATATTTCCTTTACCCATATCTTTGAATGACCCTTCCCACTTTGACAAATCTTGTCCAGGCTTGCTTTATCCATTCTTCATCGTACTTATGTTTGGGTCCAGCCAGCATTGGTCTTTCTTTTTCTCCAGTAACATTTTGCGATTATCCGTAACCTTAAGTTGCGCCATGACTTGGGAATAAAAGCATTTACATGTTTAGAACTAAAAGACCCGATATACATCCCAGTGTAACGCTAAGGAACCTGAAAAGTGCTGAAGAACCTGTTGGAGAAATTTAGCTGGCCTTACGAAGTCACAAATGTGAATTGCAGCCGAATTGATGGATCTTAACAATCAGTAACGTATTGAAATATCTAAGTACAAACCCACTATTACAGAATCAAAAACAAAAACAAAAAAAAAAGCAAAAAAAAAAACAAACAAAAAAAAAACAAAAAAAAAAAAACAAAAAAAAAAACTGAAGAAAACAAAAAACAAAACAAAAAATAAAAACAAAAACTAATAAATAAAATAAAAAAATAAACAAACAAAAAAAAAAAACAAAAAAAAAAAAAAAAAACAAACAAACAAACAAACAAAACAAAACAGCCAGTGGTTCGGAATAGCTCATAAAGAATTTTAGCACCAACCGTAAATCAGTCAAGAGCAAAGAGTACCAGGTGCGTTGTGAAATACTAGTCATTTGGCTTTCAATTTCAGAAAAAAAAAACATTTTTAAGATTACTGTCTCATATAAAATAAAGAAGACCGTTGTGTGAACCACCTGTGGTCAACTCACATGACAATTCATTACGCCAGCGGCCATATGACCTTAGGATCAGGTCAAATTCGCCCATGCACTGTGTAAGTGTGACCATTAATGATAAACACGAACAAGGTATTGGGTCAAATAGTTCTCAAGTTATCAATGTGTCATATTTACATTTCGTATTTTCGTTAGCATTAGCCGAATAGGAAAAAATTGAAGTCCATTTTGCCATGAATGCAACTGCCACGTGTTTGCCTAGGAAACTGAAAGGTAGCCCTGCCTACTTGGCTCATCACCTAATGAAGAAGTTTCCTGTGAATAATGAGTCACAAACCTCTGCAAATCAAATATCAATTACATTTTTACAGTCAATAACGCTCGAAATTTGTGTTTACTGCAAAAATAAGATTTTAAATTCCTTTATTTAACATTCATTGGCACGTTTGCACCTTTTGATCTGCAATTTTTTCATGGCATCGCTTACACGAATGCCTCAAGAATGAAACAGAAAGGACGCTCAATTCTTAAATGTTAGTGCTCCTCTGACCTTGGGTATGATGTCCAGGACACACAGATAGACTTAGTAGAGTTAAAGTCCCCAAACAGACTTGTGACCGTATGAATTTGGTCAAGGGCGCCCATATAATGTGTAACGCTTCCTGCCCAGAGATGTTCCTATGTAACTTTAAAATATTGGCTAATCAATTTCGGAGATAACTTATTAAGAATAACCAAAATATAAACAAACGAATCTCTAAAATGCCCCCCCCCCCCAAATCACTGTGCCCATAAGGAGAAACTTTGTAGGGACTCATGCAGGTGCATTCCCACCAAGATTAAAAGGTAATTTAGTCAGTAATATGGAGAAGTCGAAAATATAACTTACAATTGCAACTCCCATTTACGCATATAGCAATCAATGTGATTAAGCGATACTCACCCGAATTGAACAGTTTGTAAGAAATTAGGAATTCATAGCATTGACATTAAATGAAGACGTCTGTCTCGGACTCGCACAAGTAACATCTCCACCAAATGTAAGCATTATCTGAACGACGGTTTTTGAGATGCAATGCGAAATAGTGAAAACACATCTATGTACAAATTCATAGAAATATGTAAAAAGTGGAGCACTGCCAGTTAAGCAATTAAAGTTTACGGGTCATCAGAAGTAGCCCTATTAAATTTCAAATCAATTTGCCAACCAGTTTCGGATTGTCTACAAATCTACCAAAATGAAGAAAATATTCACATTCGCACAATGTTTTAGGACAATCCGACTTGTGGTTTTTTAGAGGTCAAGAATTTGAATTGTGGACGATGGATGCCTAACAATAACATAAGCTCAGTTGACTTGAAAGTCACTGAACTGTGATCATGAGAACTAGCTAGAGAATGCTTCTTGCATTTGTGTATTTTGTTAATTGAAACACAATAAGATGAAAAAACAGATTTTTTTTTGTCGTGTTTTTTTCTGTTCTATATAAATGTGTATAATTCAAGAGCCTATTGTTAATTCTGTCTCCAGGTGAAATTTTATATGATAGGCAGTACATCAAAGTTTACAATTGTTTGTCATTTTTTGCATTTCTTACAAAAGGAAAACCGGAGTAGGTGGAATTTCTATCACAATTAAATTGTATTATGGTGTGAAAATTTGATATCTTGCCTACAAAAGGTTCAATTATTATAAGCACTATGCCATATTCAAATGCATACACGTTTGTTTTTGCTTTCCATGATTACTGTGTTTCGTTACCATAGCAATTCCGTACATGTCCAACATATCTTATATTAATGCACTACACATTTCCATGTCTGCGTGAGAGCACCAGTTGACAGTAGTGAAGTCTTACAATCATCCATTGCAATATTTAATGAAGCATTTGCTAAATATTTTACATCACAGTTAATTTAAGTTAAATCAGTATCTCAGCTGCTTCTGGTCAGCAGAGGTTATCCTTCAAACAAAGCCACCAGACGCCTGGTGTATTCTCGGCCATTTCTAGTCAATGTATCAACGGTCTTTCTTGGGCTCTCAACGTATTACCTGCAGTTTTTTTCAGTTTCAGATGGCAGTTTCCTAGGGTATTTGATAGGATTAAGGTATCACTTTGATACAACGTTAAAATATACAGAACCATGTTGCTAACAAAATGTAACAGGTCTTATAAAATTGAGAAAAATAATTAACCAATCTAAAGTAAACTCAAGACGAAAGACATAACTGCAGCGCAACCGCTGTCCACATTATACCTATATCATAAGGCGCAGTGTAACCCTGATAATGTATGGCTTATTTTAACTGTCGGTAACTGTTGTTGCAAAGTGGAAAGGACTCAAATTTTATCATAGGTTATGGTTGTCAGGCCGTCTCCAAAACAATAAATACACCTAAAACTACATGATTAAAACTTGATAACATAAAGGTAGAGTAGATAATAAGCATAAATTTTGGTAATTATTTATCGTTTATTCTATAAACTTTCTCACAGGTAATTGACGAGTATTGAAATAGAATAGCGAAAAAATATAATCAGGAAATTCTAGTCTGTCCTAGGGATTGTATGTCCAACTCACTTTCACAGAAACTGATATTTTCTACTGGTTTTTGTCCCTAATTCAATGTTCCAAGGTGCCCAGTGCAGCATGCTCTAATTATTCCAGGACCAGGTTTTGGATAAATGTCCAAGCTATTTAGGCATACTTTCTATCAAATCAGAAAAAAAAGAAATTGCTCAATTGCGCGGACCTGCTGAGAAGTGTATCATTAAATAGTGCCTCCAGTAGAAACTTTAGGAACTATATTTTTAACCTGCAGAGATCGTAATTTCAAGCTCTTGTGCAAAAATGCAACAAAACAAAACAAACAAAACAAAACAAAAAAAAACCAAAAAACAAACAAAAAAAAAACAAAAACAAAAACAATAACAAAAAACAAAAAAAAAAATAAAACAAAACAAAAAAAAAAAAACAAAAAACAAAAAAACCACAAACAAACAAAATCAAAAACTAAAACTAAAACAAAACAACAACAATAATAACAACAACAAAGCAAGAAAAAAAAAATTTAAAAATCGTCCGGCTTGCCGAATGCAGATTGATGCAAAGAATTTAAGTGGCTTAAATCCACTCATAATGCATTTTTAAAGATATTTGTTTATCTTTTCTTCTTTGCAATTATTCAAAGATCGAAAATACATTTTTTATATCAACAACTGAATTTCCAACATTTCCAAAGAAATTACAATGTCTGAAAGAACCATTTGTATCCATATATCTAAATGATATCAAATACCACCATCAAATATTGAAGTTTAATTATTAAAATGAGCAGAGCCGACGTAACCTATGTCAGTTGTTTAAAGAATAATCGTAGAATAGGACACAGCCACAGAATATAGAATCATATCTTATCAAACACACCTTTTTTATCAATTTATCATTGCGCTCCAAATCAAATCCTTTATTATTTTATTTGTGTCCATGCCATGTACTTCTTTTTTAATTTTACTCACTTGTTTGGTCTTATAAAAATAACAATCTTGTACATGATTTTGTAAATTTAGCCATATTGTCATCTGTATTACGCACTATTAGTCCAATGTGAAATTGAGCATCAGATATACTTTCTTTCAACCAGTTTTAGACGTAAAAGTATCGACAGTAGAACATTTAACTGCGCTGTGTTTCTTTCAAAATGGAATCATTGTATTCTTTATAGTGTAATTTTACTTCTTTTTGCTATATTTTTTTTCGCTTGACTTAAAGCCAAAAAGGCGAAACCGTAGGGTATTTGAAGCATAAATAAATTAAAAGATGAAGCATGCCACAATGGACAATTGTTCTTTGGATGTCAACGGAGAAGCTACCAACTGAACTTCTCTGTTTTTCTCAATCTGGCTTTCGTGGACATGCATTACTGTTGGATGTCGCAACAACATTCGCAGCAATTATGACGATGCTTACAAAGGCCGTAACAATTCTTATTTAGAATTAATTTCGGAATTTAGGACTAGCTATTGTTTTTGACTTGATAGTCGTCAGTTGTGAACAACGTAATGTTAAAAAGAGTATGTTCAGCTTGGTACAAGGTCCTCCAGCATATTCGGCGCGATCACCCCCATGGAGAGTACAGATTCCACAGACGGAATAAATTCATTTGAATTAGTATTCACTACCAAATAATCTGACGTCTCTTAATGTTGCTGAAATGATCTTATTGGCCCAAAGAAAACAATAACATTTTTTTTATATGTAGACAAAACTTTCATGTGAATAATTGCTTTCGCAGATATATACCAGCACGATTATAGGTTTCACAACAATTGATTAGACCAACTTGAAGATAACTGTAATGGTACATGCATATTTAACAATAAATACAGAAGAGAAACCATAGGTCAGGAGATGAATGTTAGAACTTGAGCAGAACACTATTGCAAGTGGCACCTTCACATGCAGAAAACTGAAACGGTTGTAGTCATATTTGACATAATATAACATATAGTTGTATGACACTTAATGTTAATGAAAAAAATATAAGAAAAAAAAAAAAAGAAAACTTTAAACATTATCCTAACGCTCTTCAATCCTGAAGGGGTCAATACCATTAAAACTGTCTGAAGATGCCTATTTACATGCAGTTTGTTGAGTGATACTTTGTTACAATTGGAAATATTACAGGGCATTGCTTATTTATCAATGATTTTTTTTTGGGGGGGGGGGGGGGGGCTTTAAACATATTTTATTTGCCGAGTTTACAAAGATAATACAAAAGCAATGATTATGTGCAATTGGGAAAGAGGGCGAAGCCCTATATTAATCCCTCTCGCAGAAGAGGACACATATCACAGGACAGCACAAGACGCACAAAACCATAAAGAAGCGGACAAAACGCCGACAAGACAGATAGGGGGGCGGGTATAATATTCACAATGTCAATAACAATAATTATATATAATTACACATATTGCACAGTTTGGTAAATTGTTTGTACCGTATATAAACAATGAAATAATATGAATACTTGTGCAAGCGATTAACGATCAACGAACACCTGACTTGAAACGTTCGGTTACAGAGATGTAATTATGTACGGCTGAGAAAATCTCGATATTTTCCGTAAGAGAACAAATAGAGGACCCGTAGAATATTGTCTGTAACGTAAAAGGAACATACTGTAAAATAACAGTATGAAGGTTAGATCGGGGAATAGTGTTATTAGGGCAATGAAAAAAGTAATGGCAAGAATCTTCATTAAGTGCGCCGCAGGAACATTTTGGGGTATTTTTTATGCCAATCTTGAAAAGATGCGAGTTCAATTGGCTAGCATCCAAACGGAGGCGTGTATGCTGAATAGCTAAAAATCTATTGCCATTTGTACAACTCCTCAAACTTCATGACTCTGATTACTCGTTGGGCTATGTTTGATTTGAACTTACGGATAGAGTCTGACTTCCGTATTTCGAGAGGTAGTTGATTCCATAGTCTAAAGGTTGAGGGAAAGAAAGATTTATCAAAAAGGTCAGTGCGAGCTCGGAAGTGAGGGAGATCGAATTGTTGGCGCGTGGCGTAGGTATGAGTTCCAGTAAAAGAAGCAGTGGAAAGAATAGAACATAATGGGTCCGGAACAAGTTTATTAACCAATTTATACATAAAGGTTAGATTTGAAATTTCCCGGCGTTTAGTTAAGCTTAACCATCCAGTTTCTTCATATAGTTTAGCATTGCTGGTTCCATACATTGCACCAGTTACAATTCGGGCGGATTTAAGCTGTATGCTTTCAAGTTTATCTTCATCTTGAGCTGTACAGCCACTCCATACTTGACTACCATATTCTAAAATAGGCCTGATGAAAGAAGTATAAATAATTTCCAGTGTTCTCCTAGCCAATGTAAATTTCAAACTTTTCATAATATTAATCAATTTGGTTGATTTGTTAGATATGTCAGCAATATGGTCTGACCATCTTAAATCAGAGCGCAATGTAACTGTGAGATGTTTATGTTGAGCTACATCTTGCAAAACATGACCTTGAAATAGGATTGTGGGATGAATAGGAGTTTGAGCCCTTCGAGATATGAGCATTAAATCTGTTTTCAGAGCATTAAACGTGACAAGCCAAGGTTTGTTTTTCTAACATAAAAATATTGTCATTAATGCTATATATGTAAGAAACAGATAAAGAGTTCCACATAATACAATGTAGATACTTGCACATTATCTTGCATGTGTAGCAGATAACTGTCAATATAACATTCAGTCTAATTACCCATGTCAGCTCAAAACACATGCAGTAAACAAGCACAATATGTGCAATGAATATTGATCTACAATATATATGCACATTGAAAACAGTGGAAGAGATGTTGTAAATAAGGATACAGTTTGCAGTATAAATCCAATTGAAGCAACATAATGTGCAAATCATAACTGGAATGTAAATAAAGATTGCTCCAGTATTTAGACATGCAAAATAACCGTAACACTGTGATGTTGACACTTGTGCTGCCCAAGCAGCAAAGGATAATATTTCAAGTGTGACTACATAAACGTGTCTGAATAACACAACGACATAAGAGCAGAACATGTTTAGCAAGAATGTGACAGAAACCTCCCATAAATTGCTATCATCGTGTTGACGTCCCTTGAAAGCTTGAAGCAAGAAATGCATATTCTGTACATGATACGTAACTACCTGTGACACACTGAAATCACTGATAAACAGTTACGCGAATGAGGCATTTAGCTACCAGAACCTGTTTGAACACTAAATCATAATTGTGCACCAAATATATTACACCAAAGTGGCACCCCTATGGTGAAAAGGACACCCCTTATTAGATTGATTAGTAAACACATGGGGATTAAATGAATGGGTATCTGCACCATAGTTTGCCCATGAAATTGACCTTAGCAGACTTGTTCAACTTTTTAAAAGCATGCTTCACCATCATGATAAGTGAACAACGTTTAAAACATTATATTATATGTGCAACGTTTAAATCATACTGTGACCATCATGGTATTTTTGTGACGTTTAAAGCATGCTGAAACAATCATAATATGTGTACAACTTTAAAGCGTAGTAAAATTATCTTGATGTGTCTACAATTTCTGAAAAAATCAAGATTTGTTTTTACAACATTTAAAGCATGTTGACAGCATGATGGCATGTGTATTTTGACAAGGCTCTGGTCATTGTTGCATCATTAAACGCACTACATAATCATATATCGCCATTCTTCGCGCATCGCCATCTATCAGTCAAAACAGTCGTTTGCTTTTCTGCAATAATATAGGAGGTAAAGTGAGTTTCCACAACAACCGCTTAAATCATTCTGGCGGGTCAACTTCCTCGCTTTAAGATGTAACCGGTTGCTACAGTGACTCGTTCATTCAACCCTTTTCAGATATGAAACGTAGCATGGAATATTTGCCGAGATTTTATCAGGGAACAGATGGTGAAACTGAAAGGTGGGAACAAATTTAAATAATGATATTAGTCTTATACACTGTACCCTCACGAACGGTCACTGCGCATGCCCACATGATTCATGGAATGAAAGATCAATGCACGTGGTACTGCTGTATTTTATTTTTTTTTTCTGACAAAAGTGGCGTCATTTGTTGGTGTGATTACGTTTATAGGATACAAAATGGCAACTCGTGTTGATCATGCAGGCAGGAGTCCACTTTATTTTCTTCAGTTTTTCTTTTTGCACACAGTATTAATGATTTCAACACAGTTCGTAGATCTAGTGCCCCATATCAGTCTCTAATTTTAACAGAAAATGAGCCCTTTTTAATAGGCAAATGAAGATGCTGGAAGCACATACTTAAACAAAAGTACACAGATACTGTATCAGGGTCTCATTAATTTTGCCTGTAAACGTTTCTAAAATTTTCAAATTTAAAATGCCTGCTATATTACGAATATTGACATGCATACTAATGAAAAAGTTTTACAAGTTATGTTAATGTTGCTATAATTGACCCTACATTTACGTTGAATATTGGTACTTTAACATGTATTACCCTATGCCCACAAGTGTCCACCCCTGCGATGCCCTCTCCAGGCAGCTGGAGGCGTGAAAATTCTGTGCTGTGTTGGTTCTGTGAAAGGAGTCAATTGTGAACATAATTTTTACAAAGGTTACATTGTCAAAACGTCATTCATAGGACACTGGTGATAAAGACACACGAAAAACAAAAAACCAAACAGAAACCAAAAAAACAGACAAACAAACAAACAAACAAAAAATACAAAGTCAAATGTTAAGATTTTTTGTCATTCACAATATGTCAAGATGTATGCCTGGTAGCTTTTACAATTGTCACAACTTAATGTGCAGTTATATGTATTGTGCACATGTTGTCAATTCTACAGCAACTGCTGTGACTGTTCTGGAGTAGTTCACTTGGATGCACCGAAACCTGATTTGCTTATCACATTATATAATTTGTGTTTACCTAGAAAATAGGTTCAGATCATTCATACCAATAAAACAAAATTAACTTGAAGTCATAATGATATGACATTAATAACTTATAAGCTAACTTTTGTTTCTGTTGTATGGTCATGTGTATGGAGTATAAGATAAATAATAAGCAGAACATACTTGCGGAAGGACTAGTGGTCAAAATTGATAATACATATATATATATATATATATATATATATATATATATATATATATATATATATATATATATATACCAGGACGCGGACAGCATTTTCTAATGGCTTAAAGTCGTAATGTTATCGATGTTACCATGGCCGGTGCATAAAGGGGCGCATTTTGCGATAGCTACGTATGGCAAATTACGAAAGTTGCAAGCTTATTCATAGGAATATATGCGCTTAAATACTATTAATTTGACCTCGTGTAGCCTGGGCTACCGCCCCGGCAAGATTCATCCTGAAAACCAACAAGGGTCGTCTCCAACAGGTTCATATACTTGTTTACCTCTTGGAATACTATATGCACTCTTCAGAGGGTTTGGCGGACAGAAGAACGACTGCATGAAAGACATAAAAATGTAGGGCTTTTCCGATGCATACAGTCGGGCCTTTAAGTGGGCATCTGACGGAAAATGGTCACATCGCGTGATAGTGAATTCCCTACCTTTTGTGTACATACAGAGCTTCCCTTTTACATGTTTTTCATTTGAGCGCTGGGCGGGTCATACCGGGCCTACTTGAAGACAGACCCTGGAATCAATGTGCCAACTGAGTTAATGTATGGTATACTTTTATTACTGTCTGTCTGCCTGCCTGCGTCCCATGCATTCTACTGGTCCGTTTTGGGTTGATCTTTAAGAGTAAAGTAACCACACAATGTGGAGCCATGTCAAAACCATTATCGCATACCTGCCCCCCCTCCCTCCAAATGGCTTTAGGCCTAAATTGTCTAAAGGGACGCACATTATAGTCATTACACAAAGTAATTCAAGCACATCTGAAGCTACCCAATAGTCCTACTGACTGCTGGTAATTGAACTATAGATTCAGAAAATAGATGCTTCTGGTGCTCCTGTGACTATGACCTGTTGATAAAACAGATATATCATTGTTGTAGCAACCCGAGGGCTAATATTGCCTTTTTCCACCTGGTTTAATGACGCAGGGCCTGACAATAATCGACACGTCCCTACTGTCGTTGGGGCTGTAAATATGTATATATATATATATATATATATATATATATATATATATATATATATATATATATATATATATATATATATATATATATATATATATATATATATATACATCATTGCATGATTGGTCGCAGTACAATTTTGGTGTGTTAACGGTTGTGTGTTTGACTGCTATCATTATGATGAAGTAATATTCAACATCACTGTATGAACGTCAGACCTCTGCAGTTAAATCCAAATCCTAAAAATGCTAAGTAATATTTATACAATCCACATAACACTCGGTATCTCATGATTTCCTCTTAACTCTTGGACCATGGGAAGACGTTTATGTTTTCATATGGCCATTTGTTTTATACAGCAGACTGCCTACCATACTCTGAAGTTTAATATTTAGAAATAATTTTTGAAAAGTGTAAACTGTTGTTCAAAATCTGATATTTCAATAGCATCCTGCATAATTGACATTTTAGCAAGCTTAACCATGCAAAACGAGGCAAAATAATGTCATGGTAAACGTGAGCGAAATGCGCCAAAAAACGTCTAAAATGGACAAGTTTGGTATATAGTGATTTCTGAAAACATACTAGTTTCATATATAACATACGATAATTTCTCCCATGAATGTCTTCCGTTTGTATTGATCCCACAGTAGGTAAAATGACGTTTCTTTTGAAATGATTACCCTAGGCCTCTAATTTTATCAGTCATTCACATAATCCTTGATGATTCGTGCCCTCATATGGATAACAGGAACACTCATTTTACTGGTGGGAAATCAAGATGGTCAGTGTTTCATCAAGAAGGAACTACTAAATTTACATTTTAGTGGCAAAGTTTTATTTTACTAAGTCAAATGTAAATAGGCCTACATCTGCTGAATTATATAACCAAGTGGTCATGGGCTTACTACACGTCTTGATGGATGTGTGAGCTTGAAACCCTAACCAGATCTTATCGATCAACACCCGTTACATCTGGGATAAGCATAATGATCGTAGCGTTTATGCATCGAACGTTGTTCTGCAAAGCACAGCCAGTCTACACATACTATATGACAACACTGAACTATGACCATTGCACTTGATATTATTCGCAATATTGACTTACAAAGTGGACTTGAATTGGCATATTTTGAATCAACCACAAGATTAATAGGACACATTCTCCTATACCTTGCGTTCATGGTGTTTGTCAAACAAAAATACCCGGACGAGATAATGCCTACAAGGGGCTTCAAGAGGTTGATTTTAAAATTCTGTAGGTGCATGTGTCCGAGTAAGCCCGTATGGCTAGACTGCATCAATAGTTTGGCCTAAAATCTCATGTCCTAAGAAACCATGATGA
>CAXHWN010002465.1:1050000-1232500 GCA_964020975.1 Hermodice carunculata | reverse complement strand
CAATAGCGTCCTTTTAGTCTCAGGCTGAACAGCCCAAGAGGCCAGACAAGGCCTTAGTAGTTTCGTAGTAGCATAATGATGCACTCAGGTTAGTAGACTTTTTTATGCTTTTAGTCATGGGCATTGACCAAAAAGTGTTGTAAAAATAAGTAGCATGCTTTCAGTCAATGGCTGCACACTTAATATTGTTAGGTAATGACGTTATAGTTTGGACTTGCTTTGATAGGCTTTCAGTCATGAGCTTGGCATAGATAGTTATCACTGGAGTGGTCAATGGGAAGGGGAAAATAAAGTGGCAAGCCAAGAGTTGGACTCAATCAGTTCACGATTTAAATGGTACAGGTGAGGGATTGGTACATATGTGTGGCTCATGGCATGAACGACCTCCATTGCAGTTTTGTAGTAGTAGTGCATAATGATTCATTGAGGGTATGTTTCACATTGTTTTACATGTGATTGTTGTCTGATGTGATGGATTATTAAAACGCCATGGGAAGTCAATCCCAAGCAAGCCTTTTCATTGAAATGGGACAAAATGGGCCTCTTTTTTTGTGCTAGCATGTTGTGAGTGCGTAATGGAAAATAACATCAAGAAGCAACATGATTTTCATGCATCATTATTCTAGCTGGGGCCTTCGGGAGTTTCTATACCTCTCATTGGCACTATTACCTGTGGGAACCAGCGCCCCCTACATCAGTCAGACCATGTTTGTCCAATGAGGAGTGTCAGTACCATAACTAACCCTTTAGCATGTCTTTTGCTCATTCTGACTAGGTACCGAGTATCACAGTGGCTGAAGTCCCTCTCCAAGCTTCTCCAGACCACGCTTGTCCACTGAGCACTATCACTGCCATAGTTAACCCCCTGGCATGCCTTTTGCTCATTCTGACTTGGCACCGAGTATCACATTTGTTGAAGTCTCTCTATTGGCCTCCAGCAGAAATTCCCTCCAATGTCATCTCCACCACAACTCCTTTTTGTTCTGTCTTATCATAGCACAGGTTTTCTTTCAGGAAGGACAGAGTTGCTGCTCATTGAACAAACCCCATGTTCATCATGATTTACAAAACAGAGTAAAAAAAGAAAAATAAAGTCAATAGCCAGAGCCTTATTTTGACTCTTGTCCAATGGGCCTAAACTTGTTTTGTGGGTGCAGGAGGTGCACTCTTTTCAGGATGACATGGAAAAATGAAAGAACTTGCATGAATGACTCCTACTGTAGATTTAATAGGGTGCGTCACTTCCGTGAAAGTGGTCAGTCTGTTGAACTTCTTGGACATTTTTTTGTTCAAATGCTAGACATGAGTTATGGTGTTTGCTTGGCTATTTGAATGATGAAGTCCCTAATTCCACAGATAAATTTATGACCGTCACTAAGACCAGTCTTGGTGTTTAAAAAATAATTTTTGTTTGATTCAAGGACTACATCGATAAGGGTGACAGACAAAGATAAATCACTGATAAATCAACAAGCATATGGGGCATTTAATAACCAGAATGTGGCTGAACATCACATTCTGACACACTTTCTCAGCTAAAATAGCATACTCTCTTGGACAGAAAACCAGCCCCCCCCCCCTTTTGTTAACATTGGGTGTGTGTGCAAGGGGATGTGTAAGACGATGTGGTTGCACTACAAAAAACCACTTTATTCGTTGGAAGGCTGCAAGCTGAACTCCTTTTTGGCATGCTGCTGGTTAATATAGCTATCCTGGAAAATTTGACTCCACTGGTCAGGGGACCACTGTGCCAGTTGCCTAATGGTAGTTACCAGTTTGTCGTACTTCAACCTGACTCGAAGACCAAGCAGGTCCCATAATTGTTCACTGAGGGACAGGCCAGGAGATTGAGCTCACTTTGACAACATTTGGATGTTGTGCTGCGGGAGGTACTGCATGCTGATCCATGCAGTATGTAGTAATGCATTGTAATGTGAGAGCATAGCCCAGGGTGTGGCTGGAACCATTCTGCAATTATTTGCAGGGTTTCATACACATAGTGTTGGCCTGATAAAATTCCATTTGCCCTGATGAGGTCTGTTATCCCTGGCACTGTAATGGAACCCCCCCCCCCCCCCATCATGATGCTGACTCCTCCATAGGGGTCATGCTCCTTTATGCATCTATCCATATATCTGTCTGAGGGCATATATGTAACCTGTATCCTGCCATCATGAATAATGGAGTGGAAATCGTGGCTTGTCAGAACACATTACACGCCTCTACTGTATCCATGTAGCCTTCCGTGGAGGACTGAGAGGGATGCAGGTGGCAGGGCTGCATAACATCAGTATGGCCGACACCAGTCTTCTGCTGGTTGTATGCAATTTTACAGACTTGACGCCACTGCTGATGGAGCATTTCCTCTTAAAGAAACCTGTATCCCTTTGTATATTGCACTTTGTTATGGTTATTCTTCCAATTTGAAAGTCTTGGTCTTGCAGATCCAGCTTTTCCTCTTGCATCCTCTTGCTTCTTGAAAGTGGTCCCACCATCTCTGTACCACTGACCTGAAGCACCCAGTGCCGTGTCAACCTCACAATGACCAGCATCCGTTATGCCAATTATCTTTCCCCTGTCGAATGCAGAGATCTGTGGGTAATCCCTACAGCAATAATGATTCACATTTATCTGTGTGTTGTCAATAGGAGCCGAAATATCAGACACACTTTTTGCACATTTGTGGTTGTTATTTTATTTTATTAGAACAGTCTGTTTTTGTGTGACTGCTGTCTAAATATGTAAAGTATCTGTGACCAAAAGGGATCAAACAAAGTTGTTATATGCAGCCCTTTAATACCCTTTGACTTATGCAACTCATAAAGCATCCTAATATACCTAAATCTTTAAAGAATGCTGAAATCATCACGATATGTATACAGTATATGAAGCATACAGAAATCATCATAATATGTATATATATATATACATACACCATTTGAAGTATACTAAAGCCTTACTTGTACGTGTATTTGGAGCTGTACAGTGATATTGTTTAATCATTCATAAAACTTCACAACAAAGTGACCTCCATGGACAGCTTTCTGAGATTTGAATTGTGCATTCACACCTTTGATGGTCTTTTTACAGAATCCACAAAGGATACCTTTCTAATTTTTATTGTGTCAGGATAAGTTTTCAGAAAGATCGCTTATAGTTGATAAGACTACAATGTTAAGTCATAAATTCTTGGTAATTATATAACTACACATAACATTTTACACACCATCACTGGGTGGACAAATTTGTATAGTTTATTTTATAGCTCATAGGATGTATTGCCAAGGTGTGCTCTAATTGGACTTATGCCTTGGCTCACGCTAGAAGAATTCAGCAACAGGCACCTCTTATGCCAAGAGAAGTGCTTCCTTAAATATACTCTAAACGTATGCATGCTAACTGGCTTTACCTGCTCATATCAAGAAAGATAATGCACATCAAACCATTGTATTTTTATTAAGAGAAAAAATTCGTTCGTTCTTCATGTGATTCATGTGAAACCGGATTGAACAAGGCAACTCATGGGAATCATGTAGGTAAAACTCCAAATTGCGTAATGATTGCACGGAATTGATCAAGTACGAAATTTCTTTTTTAACCCTATCAGACTCAGATTCAGGGGCTGACACTTTTGATTTTTTTTTGGGGGGGGGGGGTTTCTGTTTTTTGTTTTGTGTTTGAGAAAAGGATCAATATATCTAAATTCCTTAAAGCAATACACGAGCTTCTTTAATCAAATTAAAAAATACTGCTGAAAATTTGGTCTTAGCATGCACCCAAGTGTTTTTTGTTTTTTTTTTGAGAAAAGCATCAATATTTCTAAATTCCTTAAAGCAATATACGAGCTTCTTTAATCAAATTAAAAAATATTGCTGAAAATTTGGTCTTAGCATGTACCCGAGTGTTCAATGATGTGCAACGTTTCGCTGATATACATCATAGGAAAGCAGGACGTTGCAGTTGAGTACGTTTAGCTCCAGCAAGAGCTGCGGAATCAAGATTGCCGTCACCAGAAATAATAATATTGTTAATGATTGTAAGCTTTGGTAAACGAAGTTTATTATGGAGGTTTTCCCAAATAGAGGCCAGTGAGCTAGAAGACCTGTAATAAAAAAAATGAACATACTGTCATTGAGTCAAATGTTTGAGCATAGCATTTTTAAGTTTGCCGGCTCAAGAACCTGACCCGAAGTCTAACTATGAATCAACTGCAGATAAACAAAAGCATGTTGCCTCCAGAAGTAATAACTCGATCTTGATGATAAATATGGCGGAACCCCATAAGTCAAAATCATCGTCATTTTTTATTTGAGAAAAATCTTTCAGATAGAGAGATAAGGTCAAATTGGCCTGCAAGGTCACACCGGATGCCCGTCAACTTGTCCTGAGAGAAGCATCTTGTATTGACATGGGGAAAAGAAATGTCAGAAGAATCGATTGCTGGTCCAAGATTGACATGACTATTATCTGCTTGTCACAGTGGAACTGAGATCAAGGCAAAAAATATTCAGGATTGTAGGTATTCATCCATTGAATTCTCATATACATGAACAAAATGTAGTCTCCATCTAATGGAGTTCACTTTTGCATATCAATAATATAAATAGGATGGTAGACATTGTTAGCTCAGAAATCAATCTCTGTAAGCAGGTGGGGAGATCTTAAGCAGTAGTCTCTCTGCCATTGGTGAATTATTGCATAACGGGATTATAACTTTTATTAGTTAGAAAACATAGTTATACTTAGAAGAAAACTGATTCCAGGCAGCAACACAAGAATGATATTCTACACAACAAATAGTTCCCAGTCAACAGGTACACATAGGTCAAAATTCATTAACTGGATGGGTGGTTTATGTGGGCTCTGATTGAACCCACCTAACTGCAAGCACAATAAGGTGACACTGGTAAACACATTTCCTTCTATTTGCTTTACAGGCTATCTTTCTGTGATGCTGGAGAAGCCACTAGGAACTCACGAAGGCATACACAGCCAACAGGAAATGTTCGATGACAAAGCATCTGATAAAAATTGGGGGATGTCAGAGCCAAATAGAAACTGGGGGATGGCGGGGCACCAACTTGAAACTATGGTCTTTTGCATTCAGCTTTGTTTACGATGAATGACAATCAACTGTTAATTAGTTGAATGCTCTTATTTGTTTGTCAGTCAGCCCCTGAGGCTCAAGCAACGCTTCAAATACATTGGTTTGCAGCCCCATTGAAATATCGATACAGAGAATTAACATTAAAAAAACACCAAATTAAAGCTACCTAGTTTTATAAAGGACACACTATTTCAACTCAGCATTGATGCCCAGCCTTTTTGTTTCTTGTACAACAGTTTTGTCCTGTTGTATATGTTAATCCTTCAGGCTTTTTTGTGCTGGCGTGGCTTTTTTGTCACATAAACCACATATGCTGCATGTTTGATGTTTCCATATCAATACCAACCTCACCCATTCAGTCCTCTTGGGATGTGGGAACTGTTTTACTGCTGTTGGTCTTTGTGTGTGTGTGTTTGTGTGTGTGTATGTTTTCTTAATGTATTGGCATGATTTCTGCCTGCCTTGAAGTTACCGTTAGTTGCGATACCAGTGTCATCCCAGATTCTTCTCTCTGGCAGTGTGTGTACTTTTTCCTGGTTGGTTTCTACATACATGATCTGCCGATCACACTGAACCCACAAGATAATTGGTAAAATACTTTCTGGGATCATAAAATGGATTGTTTTTAAATTACAAGTGGCTCCATTAAGAACATCATCATTCAAATTCAGGTTGCATTTAGTTTTGCATGTCAACCTAACACCAACTAAAAACTTGCACATGAAACCAGCAGTTCTCCTTAAATCTTCAGGCGTCTTTCAATAACTTTTTGTTTTGCTTTTACGCCAAGGTCACCATCCACATCATTCATTGCACATATTACTGTACAGGGTTATCTTTCTTTTTCTTTTCTTTTCTTTTTCTTTTTTTTTTTCTTTTTTCTTTTCTTTCTTTTTTTTTTGGCATGCAGAAATTGAAAGACCAGCATATCATGTCCAGCAAAAAGTGTGTCTCCTGTGTACAGATGGAGCATAATGTGGGAGCTAGCAGGGGTTAGTGTATATGGCTCTTTTGATGGAATTACCTTCCATTTTTATGTTCCCAGATAGTAAAAAAAAAGAACGAGTGACACTTCCAGTTCTGGCACGGTTTCTCTAAAGAGACTGTATAACATCTACAAAGGGATGCAAGCATGCTTCGGTAACGGATTATGAGTCACGTCGAGTAACTTGACTTCTTCATGCAAAAGTGATTTTTCTTTTAGATTATTCACTTTGTACTGTGTAAAGCAGAATATATGCGACTGAACTGAGTTAACAAACACCAGAAGTATCCGAAATTACTTTGGTTTTTTGTTTTATCCTATAGGATTGCTTTAATGTTTGATACGCACAATATATTTCAACACCTGAGGATCACCTAATTTCACATCTATGTTTACAAAAACTAAATGCAAAGTATCCAGTTCAAACATATTTAGCACATACAGAGAGAAATTGGTGCATTATGTCTCTCTCTGAGCAGGGAGGTGTATGAGAGGGTGAGGACATTTGCGGCTGTCCTCTCAAGCTTTGTGTGTCTCGGTGTTGTTACTGCACTTTCTGAGCACCCTGTGTTCATTTTGCCGTCGAGGGCGAAAAGGGCCACACTGCGCATGCTCATTCTCCCACACTACCGAGCAGAACACGCACGACCACGGTAAAAGGTAAACATTGGTGACCTAGATTCGCCCGGCGCTGCACCAGCGGCACATTCAAAATCACACATAGGGTTTCAGTCCTGCTGCTACCGTAATGTATCTGGCATCACTTGAAGAAACATTTTCTCTTTACGAAATAAACAAAAGTGCTTGACAAATAAACAAATTTAGCGGCCAGAATTGGAAAAATTGAACACTCTGGTTACTTTTTCTTCGACCAGTGCCACACATTAAATACTACTGTACACGACCATTATTACCAGATACATGTGCACCGGCTCAATAAGGAGCCTTTGCTGATTATTTACAGTGATGTTTGCATGTTTATTTCATTAAAACCTAGCAAATCCTAAAATTGGTGGAGTTTGCAGGCTAAATAGACAATTTCGCGTACTTCATCAAGATAAACCAAAAGTGCCAATCCAATGACCAAACTTCGTACTTTGCAACTATACAACTAGTTTCCATGCCTAAATCGCCCTCAGCTAGTTTTTAGAATGAAAAGTCGGCTACTTTCAACAGTTCTGTCGCATTTTGTGGATTTTGTTCACCCGCGACAGGCAAACACAGACAAATCGTAGCGCCTAAACTGAATCGTCATTTTCTACACAGCAGCGTACATCGACCCATCGCAAAATTACACAAAAGAAAGTTAATACATGCCTGTGTATGACGCAGATCAAGAATATTGATAAGTTATGTTCAATAAAGGTGAAATCCGCGTATAAAATTTGTTTACAACGTGCTGCACAATTTGAACTTGAACCAAAATGGCGCTGTTCACACGTCTTCTCGTCAGATACCGTCCTTCCAGCTAGGCAAGCTGCCGAGACCGCGAAACTTTGGGTGAGCAGATTAACTCTTTCATGTCTACTCACCTGTAACCTTTGAAGTGGGCAAGTGCCCTCTACCTCTCATACACCTCCCTGCTCTGAGTTTGCAGAGAGACATTATGAGTGAAATGAGCCCCGAACTCTTAAACTTATTTTTTTGCAAATGTCATTTTTGCTGTTAGAGTTCGTTTACAGAAAGGGAATTTTCATAAATATCATACATATTTCTCACTTCTTGTAATGGGTAGAAGATATACCAGCATATTTATCTCCTATTGATAAGCACATTGCAATTAGACCCACATGGTTTCCAATATTGACCTATAGATAGCATAAGTTATGCCAAAACTGGTGAATCATGACATAATGAATTTGAATATATATTCTAAATTTTCTATATACCTTTTGCGTGCAAATTGGTTTGTTAAACAAATACCATAAAATTAAGGTGAAAAACATTCAATTTGTCCATTAATTTTGCATAATGAATATTCAGATCCATGTGCAAGATTGCAGATTTGACAAACTTACTATAAAGCCCGTTGTTATACATATATCCTTGTCAAAATTAACGGAAATCTTTGATCGACAGGTCCATGTCTTGTTTTTATCTGTCACTTTCAGTGAAGTTTTTATGATTTCGCACCGATAAATGTAAAGTACAGAGTGTTTTCTCTCTCTCTCTCTCTCTCTCTCTCTCATTTTCTCTCTTTCTCTATATATGTATAAAGACAGACAGACGGACAGACAGACAGACAGACACACAGATAGATAGATAGATAGATAGATAGATAGATAGATAGATAGATAGATAGATAGATAGATAGATAGATAGATAGATAGATAGATAGATAGATTCTGCAGTTTTAATTTATCAGTGCCAAATCATATCAAAAATGTTCTAACCTTGTGCCTAAATTATTTGTATGCCCAATATATCATATGCCAAATGATTCGGACATAGAGAGAGCAAAAAGAATGTGTGTGACAACGCATATATAGCCCTAGGCTAACTTGTGTTATTTACTTACTATTCATAGAGGGCCTCATTTAGGACAAATTAGGTCTATATCAATATGAAGGCGTTTGATTTCAATTGATATAAAAGTGACATCATACATATGTACTGGGCAGAATGATGTAACTTAGTACTTATTCAAAGTAGACATAATGTAGTACAAAGTAGGCCTATTTCTATAAGGAAGATGCTAAATATTAATTGATATGATTGGGACATCATGTTATAGACCTAAAATCGGTGACGTAATAAATGAACGTCATATTATGCCTCTCTGCTAATTCGCTCTTATGGATATTACGGTAGCAACAGTAACTAACGTAAACATTGTGCTAGATTAAACAATATTTCCACATGTTTACGTTCAGGATCTTGACAATCCATTAAAATCCTGAAACCGTGGCGTCTGAAACGCAACATTTGCTTTAAAACTGCCGACCCTAAAATGCTGGAAATTAAAAATACATATAACTGTAAAATCATACTTTTGTATTTCGGACGGTCGTATTTTTTCATATAGTGAAGGCGTTAACAAGACATCGCAAAAAAAAAAAATGAGAGAAAGCTGTACTTAATTAAATAGCGCACCAAAGATTGATGTTTCATTGCTTGGTTTAGGGCATTATTCTCAAGGGCTGTCACTGCTTTGGCTGTCTTTTGGTGCTTTGCCTTTTGACCTTGACATGCTTGACTCGCAACTGTCACATGTGTCTTTTCGTTCTGTCCATACATGGCAGCCAGTGTGTGCCGGGCACGTGGTGCAAAACTTGAAAAGTTTATTGTGCATAGGATACAATGAAGTAATTGGTGATATTGTGGCTAAGTTCATTGGTATGGGAAATGCTGGATCTTGGTGATCGAAGGACTTAGTATTGTTGATCCTGAAGTACCCGCAAACGGGAACGTGACACCTAAAACTCTTTGCATGGAAACAGGACATAAATCACAAGTATAAAAATATGTTATGATGTAACATAAAGGCCCACTAAAAGAATGTCAATTATATTGCCCAGGATAACTTAATAAAGTCTAGAAGACTTATTTCCATCGGGGTCCTATGAATGGGATGATAACTAGGACAGATTAGAGACACTAGATATTACAAAACAATACATAGAAAAGTAACTGAAATACATACTAAAAAACTCCAAGTATGTTGTAAATAAAAACAAACAGTTAGAGAAATATAGATATCTCACATATACGTATGTATATAGTCATAATATGAACAGTTTGTATGTTGATCATTATAAATAATATTATAATGGAGGGGCGGGTGCATATATTTACATGATTCAGCCTTGTAATAATTTGGTTACTGTTACAATTTTACAGACTTTCTGGTAAAAAACAAAAACCATTCTTGGGGAAATCGCTAAAGAGGAGTGAAGGAAGACCAAGGAACGAATACTGGTTTGAATACAGGTGAAATATAAAGCAACACCAGAGAGAATGTAAATAAATACTGTATTGTAATGTACATGTAGGCCTTTTTCCTTCCTCCCCTCTTGATGTTGAGAAGGAAACCATATGCCAATTTTACTAACTTTATATATTTTTTGCCATTTTTATTTTCCTTCTTGCTGCCCCAGATTTTTTTTTTAATTCGAAAACCAAACAATAAAATAATGCTGGCGTAACTGGGGTATATTTTTCATGGAAACATTTGACAAGGTGATTTTTTCTCCGTGGTGAAATTGACATAATCAGCCTCATTTGGTTGTTCATTGGTTTCGTATTCTTTTCATCTTACAGATTCCCTACAACCTCACAAGGATCAACCTATTTCTGGAAGGGAATGCCAAGCTCAACTTTGACACATAGCCTGAAATGTTCTATCATCGTACAAGAGCAACAGACTTTTGAAACTAGGTGTGATGGCATATTAAACATATTTATGCTTGTCCCTCTGCAATGGAGTGGTTATGTGTAGTTTGTTACTTTATTTTTAGGTTTTCTTCCTGTCTTCTTCTGAATTCTTTGCTTCTCTTTCCTTTTTCTTATACTTGACAAACATTCTCAATTGCTAGGTTTTATCTTTCTCTTTTTCTATTTCTCTTGATGCATACTTTTTCCCTGCTCTCTGCCTTTTTTAGATCTTTTGTTTGACCTGTGTTCTACAGAGTACCTCAACTGCTGTTTCCATGAATTCTTTTTTGCTTTCCTTGATCTGTACTCTTTGTCTTTCCTAACTTTCTTTTTTTTTCACATTTGTCGTTAAAGTTGTGTCTGTCCGACTACCGCAATTGCTGTGTTTTTAGATTCTCTGTTTTGCTTTCCCATGATCTGTACTCTTTGTCCGCTCATTTTTTTTGGACCGATATCCGTCATATTCCCTTAATATGTATTTCAATGTCTGGGTTCCTCTTTCCTTTGATCTGTATCCTTTTGTTTCCTGGCAACGTTTTTTTAAATTTCTCACTATGTCTCTCTTTAGACATGCATACAGCATTTTGGTGTTTCTGTATACTGTCTTCTCTGCATATTAATGTTTATTCTTTGACGATTTAGGAGATTTAGTATTCTGTCTCATACATGCTCCCTTGTTTCTATTCGCCAAGAGCTGCTTTCATAGTGTATCATCCAAATGTATTTCAATTGATTCTTAGTGATCCAATTGTACTGAATAAAAATGTGCTTGTGTTTGTACGTTTTTCATAATAGGCAAGTGTCAACACCAATGCTGCCTTTCCTTTTAAAATGTGCGGCGAGTTGAGTGATGCTCCTGTTCAAGCCAATTTACTGAAAGAGGCCTACAATTTATTTATTTATTTGTTTATTTATTTATTTTTATTTTTATTATTATTTTTTTTTAATTTTTCCATTCTTATCATGTTAAAACTAGACATGGCTTTTTCACCCCATGGACCTTTGCACACACGATTTGGACTCTTGGGTACGGACGAAACATAAGTTTATGTGATTCAACTATACCCACCAAGGAAAACTGCCTTTGGCCAGAATTGACTTGGATTTGTTCCATTAAGGCTACGGCATCAAAATGTTTAAGAACCCTTTGCTTATGTCAAGTACAAGGAGTCTTTTTAAGTTGTCGAAAGCTTGCTTATGAATAGAAATGATGTCGTTATTTGATGCATTCAGGTGTTTTACATTTTAAGGCCAACGAGTCACTTTTCATACAATATGAATAACTGCAGGTTGGCCAGATCCATATCTAATATTGAACCTCAAGGTACAAATGCATATTCCATTTTATATTTCAATGGGTTATCACGTACGGTTAACTAACAGAGCTGGAACAAGGCAAAGAAGGCATGGTCTCCTATTTTTTCGAGTTTGTGAAAACTGATATCCAAGTACCTGACAGGTTCGAATGCAACCAATGAACCATGATTCAGCTCAACTATCTGATTGTACGAAGTGACTAGTGTATGTATGGAACAATATTTATGTCTGTACTGTGTGACGCAATATGAAAGACTCGGTTGTATGGTAGCTGAACGGACGGTGAATGGGAGATTAACAATGAGAGAGTAATCACTGTTGAAACATAAAAGAGCTAATCTTCTACAGTCACAAGATACTGGACATTTAGAAACGCCACATAAATATTCATCATACTCGGAACTTCGACAATGCAAATGACCACAGCAAGCCTCCTGGGGATGAACACAAGCAGTGTATTTACAACGCATGTAATATGGACAAGTGAAGTGCTCACAAACAGCTTCATCTTGCCCCCAAGGACATCTCCATTTCCCATCGCACCACAGTCGTATTGGGATACAGTATGAATATGGGCATTTAAATTTACCAGAACATTTAAATTCTAAGCAGTGACACAAATGCTTACCTGAACGGCAGTGCGTAAGGTTTCCACGTATATCTGAGTTACAAACACAGACGTATGCACGTAGAAAACACTGTTCTCTTGAAAGACTATCACAGGGAACCCAGTTGCGATCTGTGCAAAATGATATCCTGTCTACTACTGTAAAGTCCATGGATGGGTCTGTTTGTTCATCCCTTGAGTAGGGTAATCGCATGTATAACAAATTCGGTAGCTGTATTTGTTCTAAAGACACTGGATTAAGTACTTCATGCTAAGAATCTTGACAATCCTGTCTGGCATCCCAAACCAGCGAGAAAGGTATACAACCGCCCTTGTCACATTGAAAATACAGAGGCGAAGACAGACAGTCCTTGTGGTCACATATCAGAAAACACTGTCTGGTAGAGATCATCTGCCCCGTTTTACTTGTGCAGACCCCAGAGCATTCCCTTTCATCAGTATTGTCTGAACAGTCGAAGCAAGTATCTCTGTGGATGTGCGTAGAAGCGCCCATTTAAGATTATTACTTACAGCCAAATAGACCAGGATTATAATCGGTTCCCTGAATAGACACCAATACCGAATTTGTGTTAGAGGCTGCGACACTTTCATGGAACTGCCGGATAAACCCTCTTTTAATAATAATGAACAGTCAACACTAATATAATCATTTACAGCTGTAACATCTTTCTTTTGCAACTGGAAAATTTCACCATTAGAATAGTTACAAAAATTAAGATACCCATTAATGGTATCCCATACATGTCCCATATATGATAAGATACACATGGAGTTACTCATAAACCAGTGATCTGGACACCAGCTCTGAATTTGACTTTCAGCATATTCCATTTCCGTTTCAGGAAACCTGCTAGTAATATTTCTTTCACAAATGTATGCCCCAGCTTCAATTTTTAAATCACATTGCACTGTAATCCTTTTGGGAAGACTATAGGGTTCAAAATTTACAATACCAACACACGTTTTTTTGGTTTTGGTTCTGGTTGTTTTTTACGTATTCCATGTCCAACGTGAGGTAAGTCAAAAGTATTAACCAGTATTAAAAGTATTTAGGATGTTGCAACCTCTCAAAGCAATAAACCACTTCATATCCCAGAGTTCACTGGGATTGTTCCACCATGAAACAGTTAATAGTTGTCCATTAATCCATCGAAAATTTGGGTTGTGTGTGACAATAAAAGAATATGAAACATCAGCTGATTTAATCCTGTAAAGTTACCTGACAATTGGAGTGATATTTGTGTATCATGACAAGTTGGATCATTGCTGCACTTGGGATGTAAACGTTTTCTATGATATAATTGAAATTTCAAAAAATCATTAATAAAACGACATTTTATATTAAAATGATTGCCTTCATCTTTTAAAACTGTTGTTTTGTAATACACAACGTATTCACAACTCTGTGAAGTAGAAACTCAATACGTTTTCTTTTATAGAAGTGCCCTTTTACACTCCCAAAATGCACAACTTTACTAGGATTAATTTGTTTAGCTTCATAAAAATCGCTATACACTGGCTGATTCCGGGGCGTTTTTTAAATTAATGCTCAGTCACACTCGGCGGGCACTATTACACACTGACAAAACAGGTGTTACTGATGCGAATTCATCAGTGAAACACACTCTGTTACCTGATTCATGTGGGATACAATGATGGCAAACCACCAGAACGATTGTGGGGCTGAGGAGGAACATTATTCATTATTATATCCAGATTAACGGTACTTGTACCCTGTCGAAGAAAAGTAAAGATACTTGCATGAGCTATTAATTGTCTAAGATGGTGTCACAATAGATGGGGAGGGGTGGGGGATGGAGGATGGAGGTTGAAAAGATTTGTCACATGACCTCCATATGCTTGACCAACGAGCTTTTCATCTCACTTCTCTGCCAATCTTTAGCTGACGGCAGCCCGTTTAATTTTGCCAATTGTAATATTGACCTGGTGTCTCGGGCTCTGAATCATGATCTACAAGGTGTGTCAACCTGGTTGAGGGCCAACAAGCTTAGTTTTCATATTGAAAAGACCTGTAGTATGCTTATCAACACGAGGTCAAAAACACAAAATCCGACCCTGAATCTAATTTTTTATGAGGAGGAAATCAATCAGGTTAATTCGTGTCACTTTTGAGGTATCTTTATAGATCCATATATGAAATTGTCTGATCAGTTTGGTATCTCCTACAAATTGAAAAAGGGTACCAGCATCTTTACACGAGCAGCTCAATTTATCCCAGCCAGTGCTTGCATTACTTTATAACATACCTCGATACTACCTGATCTGGGCTACCTCAGCACTGTTTGGAGTCCTAGCTTGTATAAAAAAGACCTTGTGAGATTTCAACGTTTACAAACAGAGACAAGTAAACAATCCTAGAATGCCACTATAGGACTCACACTAGGGATATGATGGATACGCTGAAATGAATGAGCATAAAACAAAGATTACATTACAACTACTGTATCTTTATCTAGAAAATTCATAACAAACAAACCCCTCAATATGAGCAATTATTTTTCTGCAACCTAAGATGTCCCACCCATAATACAAAATTTTCCATGGTCCCCTTTTCCTTCAGTGCTCACATCCTAAATCTTTGAATAATATCGGATCCAAAAAATTTGAATGAAATCCCCCAGCATATCCATGATACGAGCTCCTTGTTCAGCTTTACGAAGAGCATCCTTCCATACATTCTAAGTACTGTTGAATGCTTCTAAACCTCTGGTTAAGTGGCATTCTACTTGATGCACACTGTGTAATTTACTTATTTTAATCTGGATATTGAAGGGTAAATATAAATCATTTGCCATATGTCCCTGTGATTCTTTAATTGTATGTATTTGAAGAATTATCTTTTATAGTTGATGTTCATACATGTTTTGGGCCTCCATGCCTAAACAGAATATTGTATTATAACTATGAATGGCCAAATGAAACCTCGAAACCTTGAAACCTTTTTTAAACCCATTCACTGATCCGACTAAAGTAAAGAGGGAAGACGGACTCCACCCTGGGTTTTAGTTGAAAACACCAGTGCCACACAATGAGCTGCTATCTTAAATTTGATGGACATGATATTTTTCTTGTCATAACCGAGCTGTAGGGCCAACAGAAAGACAGCTGAACTTGTATATTGTTTCTTCCAGCAACACATTTGATAGCCGAACAAACTTTTGTAATTCCACATATATGATGTCCCAAGCAAATATGCACGAGCTGCATATCCGTAACTACTGGCTAGGAGCAGGGGCTTTACATATGCAATTATCATAATTATGGTGTGTACATATTTGTTATTTTCGCGACGCAAGCAGGATATATCTCGGTGCAAGGGATTTATCAGGTTTAGTTGAAGTCTTAATACCATTCTTGATTACCTATCTGCCGCTTTATTTTTAACGAAAGTTTCCGAATTAAAAAAAATCGACTCATGGTATTAATAACTTAGCTATCGGTTCAATTATACGCATAACAATATACCCTTACAAAAAGTAAAGTATAATATACATTACAAAATATACAGTTCATTCAAGTTTGCTCAACTTCATAATAATGCACAAATAACTTTTTTCATGATTGCGTGGACAAATATTGTGAAAAATGTGTCCTGCCCTCACAATTATATTATGGGGAAAAGAGAGATAAACAAAAAAAAAAAAAAACAAAAAAAAAAAAAACGAAGTTTATGTGGCTTTGCATCTTAACCTAACTTGTAGACACATCCCATACTGTTAGAGTAAAAGTGCATGATACCTTATGCTGTGGAGGATTGGTATTCATCACAAGAAACATCATTCAGGATATCATATTCCGACATTTTGGTTCCTTTTTTTTTAATACGGATACTTTGCCAATTAGATTATGATATTTTCCTCCAACTTTGTTATCTAAAATGTTAAAGGATGATGTACTAAAGGAATTGTTGCACATTACACAATTGCATGAATTATTATATAAATGATGGAAAAAAACCCTAGATAATTCTATTTCTATGCTACCAAAATTCCGGTACAAAGCCAATTCGATAGACCCCATTTTTTCGGGGTGTTGGGTGTGTGGGGTGTGTGGGGACTGTTTGACTCTAACAGGGTGTACTCAGCTGGTAACATATTGACGGATATATCTGGCATTTTCACCCTGTTAAGAGATGTGAGCATTCATTCACTGACTGCAACCAGAGATAGTTAGTGACATAGTGTATAAGCATGGGATATTTGGAGACATTGTGTATAAATAAGAACTGAAGCATCCAGTTATTGGCTTTAATGCTTCTGTATAAACCCCAAGTGACTGTATATCTTCACCTATTCCTTTATTTGGCCAAGTTTTTCCTTGGTCTCTAAGTCTTTAACAATACCTTTGGTCCAAGTTAGCTAGTACTGTGAGCTACTGTTCAAACGCAGCGATCGCACCACACTCTCCAATTGGCAGCTGGCCTGTTTCTTTTCCTGGGTAGGTCACTCACAGTTTCAGGCACTGGGTGTTCTAGTGTCGGACCTTTACCCCCCCCCCCCCATATCTTCGACAAAAATGGCATGTTTGCCTGGTTCATCATCTTTTGTTTATCTCACCATATTTAACCATTCCAGTCATTTTTGTTTGTCCGTCTTTGGAAGAAAATTGTGTAAAGTTACCCCTTGCATCTAGGGGTATTTATCTAATTTGCCCAGTTTTCTTGTGTCTGACATAGTCAGGAACTTTGAAATTGTAGACTGTTATTGCAGCTGATGAGTACTCCCATTATACGTTTGAAAATAACGATCAACTTTGGTGATGTCATTTCCCTGTACTGTAAGTATGCCGCAATATGGCTGGTATATTGAAGTAACCTAACCTGCCGCAAAGTGCACTAGGGAAATGACCGTAGCGCCATAACGGCTACTTGCGGTATTAGCTAAGTTGGACCTTAAGTATTGCGCAAGTTCTGTTTGAAACCTTTGAGAGAATGTATCAGATCTCATATTTTATGGTTTATAGTTTCCTTTCTTTTCTAAATGAGATGTTGCTATGTACACCGGAGGGAATTCCAAGGGAAACATCAATTACAGTCGAGAGAGTTGAGGCTAAATTGAAATGAAAGGGTATGCTATGTAGTTCAATAATTGTAGACAGAGTAATAGACAGACGAAAGCCCTAACAATGGCAGAAGGCGGCTAATACGGTTTTAAGGACAGTTAAGACACCAAACACCTTTGCATGGCCAATTTTGAGATTTTAACGGTTTTTACAAGATGAATGTCCTTTCTATTAGTTGTCGAAATTTCTAGCTTTTAACTAAAGTACAAACGCCAAAAAACCCACACAGGTATGTAGACATCTGAATGTCCATGTGTAATTCTTTTGGTTTTCAGCTGCCAAACGGAACAATGCCACCCATCAATCATAGCTTAACAGCCGGTCACGTGGCTGCAGGTAGCAACGGCCTATGGCAAAAGGAGAGTGGTATGAGGGCGGCAATGCGATATAAGGCGGAATGCCGAAAGTATGTTTGTGGGCAGGGAAAAGATGCAAACATGCTAACATATCATATCATTAGTGGTTTACCTCATAGTTATCTTGCTTGTTTTGCATTCTAATGAAGGGAGACTTTAAATGTTCACGAGGAGCAGGAATCATCAGACGATGTCCCTTTAAACATCAAAGACCGAGCCGCGATGGATTACCCCAGTGGTCCTTCACACCAAAGACAGGCGGGGAAAAAACTGGCACCTTAGTCATCAATACCCACGTACATAATAATATTTTATCGAAACCCAGGGATGAGGAAATAAAAGTACAAATAAATACATCACAATAAGCATAAACGTGAACAGCAGAGAAAACACACAAAATAGTGTTGCAAAACTCAGGTTGGAAAGAGAAATGAAACTCATTGAGAAAATAACTACACAATAATGACAAGCTAACTCAGTCAAGTGTACAGACAAGTCAAACAAGCTTACTACATAAAGTATACAGATAGGAGTAAATACAATAAAATACTATCCCTAAAAAGGGGATGAAGAAATAGGGGGCGGCAGACCGAACCCGCCATCCGTAAACTGACCACGAGCGGCCACATGCCGCCTCACCAAAGCAAGGCAACACAACTTTCGTTGGCAGGCTTGAGGTCACGGGGCCTGAAGGGCCGTCTCCATGACGTCACACTTTGAAACCAGACTGTCGATGTCGAAGTTTAACAGATAGCTGAATAATGTGTTCCGTACTTCAAAGGCTCTTTTATTCATGTGATTGGCCAAGAATTGATTGACAACCTTCCCAAATGTTAAGAGACCATGTTTACTACGTTGTGTACTAACATCAGCTCAACTTGAGCAAATGGTATTGTTTCAGAGGCAAATGATTAACATCAAAGGCCTTTGAAATATGTTTTCTCAAAAAGGATTATAGGACGAGAACCCCACCTGCGAATGGTTATTCCAAGAAAACGGCTGGACAAAATTTAATCCAGTTAACGGCTTTTGATTCTGATATATCTGAACTGCTAAAGCTATTCAGCGATTTTCTAAATTTTGCTTCATTCTTTTTCTATGAAATGAAGAAAATGAACATCCTGAAAATCAAAGGAAAAATTGAAACATCAAACTTTGAGGATGGATAACAGAAAAACGAAACCAAACATAAAAAATCGCGGGATTGTTTTTTGTTGTCAATATGTCAGGATTAAGATGCAACTGTAATTATGATTTTATCAGAAATAATTAGTGACTTATATCGACATTTATGGGGTGGTTACTTTGCAGTCAATTTTGAATTGTTTATTCAACAATTAACATCACAGACACCCAAATACGGAACATCTAAATTCTTTGGAGTATGAAGAATACACACATATATGATATGTTATCCTAACGCAAATACATTTTGAGCTAGGATTTACTAAAGTGGGATCTATTTTTGGTGTCTTACCTGTCCTTAAGCAATATATACTCTATCAGAGGCTATAGGAATCTGATGACCTTGATCCCTTAGACTTTGAAAGTCTGTATCTTGAGTTAAATTAAATTTAATGATCTTTGGCTCATTTTCTTCGTCATAGCCAACCCATTCAAACGTGCACTTACAATCAACTCAAAATTTATCACTTATAGGTGCCAAAGCCTTCCAGAGAAAAGCTGTTAACCTGGGTCATTTTATCTTGAGAGGTGCCATCTACGATTCTGCCAACTTTTCTTTCTGTTGAAATTAGTTCAAAACGTTGCAGCAAACAACATGAGACCACCAGCCTGTTTTGGCCAGCTTAAGTAGAAAGGGTAGAGCAGAGTCTATAGTATTCAAGATGTAAGTCTCTTAGTACTAACTTTTTTATGGCAGAGTGTGATGCTATGTGATTGTTTGCCTGCAGAACTATTCCTGAGTGTAGCAGAAAGATTATCATGCATGGATATTTATGGAGGCAAATCTGCTGAATTCCGTGGGTATCAGTTCCACTGTTATACTTTCACAGTATCATAAAGTGCAGGAGACGTCAAGGTCGTTGCAAGACCTGAGAAGTGTTGCTTGCAAATGTACTGAATTTCTAACGGCAGGAATTTTATTATACTGATCCCAATAAAATGTGCATTTTTTGAACTACCATGTGGTAAAACCAGTCAATCCACGAGCGTTGTTAGGGCAGTTTCATATTTAAATGCTTTCGTCATACTGGTACCATTTAGCTCAACTTCTGGAAGGGGTAAACGTAGGTGTTCACTCGGTGGTGATACTGTGGACTACCTATTTTAACGAATTGAAAAATTGTTCAATTTGTGCATATGTCGGTTAATGCTTGTAATTCTCTCGATTACAATGTCAGTCAATGGAATTGCAATGGAAATTTACTGTTTTTTTTTTTTTACTTTTTATGACTTACAAAAATTACAATATCTTTTCCAAAACCACCAAGGTAATAGCTTTATAACTGCATAGGGACGCTTTTGGAAACCCCAAGACATTAACTTGTTCAAGACATGGCACTGGGATTTTTGTGTATTTTTTAGGAAGTTTTGTCTTAAAGCTTATTTGAACTTCGTTTCCAAAACTTTTACTGAAATTGTACTGGAACTTGATTACCATGTACCTATGTGAACCTGGAGTGCTGAAATTAACATTTTTGACTTCTCCAAACCTTTTCATTAGATTAACTTCAAACTTAGTAGGAATGTACCCTAGCTCTCTACCCAGCTTGTTCAAATGATCACGCTCCAGTGATTTGTGCACTTTTTATTATTTTTGGGCGGTATTTTTAAATGCAAATCTTTAAAACATCTTTTTTTCTGGAAAACCGCCAAGCCAATTGCTTCAAAATTACTTTGACTCATTTATATGAACTCCCCAAACCCTAATTTGTTCAAAAGTTTGCACTGCAAATTTCGGGGATGGGGGTAATTTTGTATTTTTGAGTTCTATAAAACTGTAACTCGAATTGTGTGGAGAGAGGGTGGAGCTGTAGCTAGGGTAAGCAAATCTGTGCATGATAATCTGGATAAATGATGTTTAAAAATGGTTGCTTTCAAATTTGGCTTGTCTTGGTTGATGAATGCATTCCTATTGATTATTATGTAAGTCAATGTGCATTGCAAAGGGAATTCACGTTTTTGGCTCCTTCTGAAAACGTCAAACAGATTCTTCTTATATTTGGAGGGGATAAATGTAAGGTGGCTCTCTTCCCTTTTTTTTTTTTTTTATTAAATAGTCATGCTCCTGTATTTTTTTGATTTTTATTATTATCATCATGATATTTTTACTTCATTTTATGGGAAATTGTTCCCAAAATCTTCTACTCCAAACCGCCAAGCCAATTGCTTTGATATTGCATAGGGACACTTCTCGCGACTCCAGACCTTAATTTATTCAAAAGGTGGCCCCTGTAATATTGTAACCTTGATCTGTTGTATCTTTATATATGTATTGTACTCCGTGCGAAAGAACCATCTAAGTCTGCTGGCAACCTCACACTTTTATCTCCTAGTTACAAGTCTCTGTTTCATTTCCAGCCTCCAATCGCGCCATTTACGCCCTTTGTTATGGTGTTAATTTGAATACAATGCCCTATCAATGAATAATAATATTTAATAACTTTGTTTTGCATTTAACCATCAATTACATTATATAAATTAAACAATGTTGTTAAAATCATTTGGGATCCTGACGTACAGTTTTTGTCTTGTTTTTGTCCAAACTAGACTTCCAGGAACAGTCGAGATCTTTTAATAATAAAAAATATGGTTGATAAAAACCTGTAAAATTGTGCTTACACTGTTTTTTTTTATCAGTTTCTCTTTATCATACAATACTCAATGTATGTCAGAGATTGGAACAATCAATATTTCTACACACGGCCAATTCTATGTATGCGTCAGGAGCAGATGGACTTTCTTAATTTTTATGTAAGCGATACGAAAGTGCCTCTGCTGCTGAGACGCGCGTATTCATGTTTCCCTAGCCAACTGTGCTGTCTTTTTTTTTCAAATCTACATCAAGGGTCTTGTGTTTTAACAACCTTTTGTTAATTTTATGCAATCAAATATAAAGATGAGTATTTCAATGGGTTTGAAAACGAATAACTACCATTAACTTTTAAAATATATTTGTAATTACCAACATGATGACAGTATGTAAGATTGCATTATTTAAATGATTCTAGAGAGGGAGGAAGGATTTGCCTTCTCACCATTCATGTTGCCAATGGAAAATATTTAAACAAAATGATTCCAGTGTAAGAAAAAAAAAGTTTCAATCTTACCCTATAAATTTGTGTAAATCAGAATTCCCTTCCATACAAAAGGGGATGTAAAATCAATTGACATTGTTATTTTGATTTTGTTTGTTTGTTTTTTGTTTGTTTGTTTTTTTTCATATATATCTGATACCATCTCTCATTTTGTACTTGAATGGGAATGGCCTTTTTTTCTCCTGCACCAGAACTATTTTTGTCTTTTGACTTTTGAAAAACGTCCCTCTGATCTAGGCTTCTCTAAATTCCGGCATTACGATCCTTTCAAATGTTTCCTGTCATTAGAATACCTTATAATAGAACACCAACACATTCTTTTAGGTTTGGGAAAACACGACGCCTATTTATTCAATAAAACTTAAGTGATGGGGAGAAATACCTGTACTCCTCCAGGCCAACACACCAGTACCCTACAGAGCCAGCTGTACCCTATTTACAAAACCACTCATGTGCTAAGTCCCTGTTGGAGTACATATTCTCTCCCATCAAGCATACAACCTAAATGAGGTACATAAACAACCACTATCAATAGAAACGTCCCAGTAATTAGTGGCTTACTTAGATAAGTAGAGGGCATGTATGAACCGTAAAGAGCTGCTGTTCACGAACAAACATTTGTTGTCGTATCGGCTGCTAGAGAACAATTGAAAAATTGCGGGAAAATCCTATGAGGCTTGGCTTGGGCACGTGACATGTCACGTGACACGTGACCCACCCGCCCACGCACCAGTGCCGGGGCCATTAGACCCTATATTAACTCATGCTTCTTTAATATTGGCATCCAGGCTTCGGGCACAGTGATGCGCACTTCGGCCCAAGAGACCTACAAACTTTGCATGCAGTGGACTTTGCGACTTGTTCCTCCCCCATTTCTGTCGCATCAAAGGTGCTGATCTGAGCGGAATCTTGTCATCTGAGTGGACGTTCGGTACGTAAAATGCTGAGCTACGAACTTTTGGTTTCTCCAAAATTTTATTTGGTTCACTATATGCTGTTATAAAGGTTGATTTACACTTTAGCTTTCTTTTTTGTTGCCAGGAATTCCTGTTTAAATGTGACAATTCCTGTTGACCATCGATCATGGAACTAATGTAATGATCAAAAACAATTTTATTCAATAATTACATATTAAAAATTGATGACAAAATGCTCAAGATCAAAGCATTCATTTTTATAACTTTGTAAACAAGCCATGCAACATGCATTTAGTTTTTTTGCTTTTCTGTCTCTATGTGTCCTTCACAGCTGCAGAAAAAAACTTTCCAGACACAACTTAAGCTAAACGTAAGTAGGGCATGTCATAGACATACACGCCAAAGCAAGTGGAACCAGCCCATATACATTCAAAATAACGCTATGCTACACTACGTGCATAAAATGGACACATGCTCCAATTCATAAATTGTCAATTCAATAATCGTTCTCTTTATTTCATATTATGTAGAACTGAAAACAGCTGGTCACATGCCATACAATGGCTGGTATAAATTCTCAGGTGGGCTGGCTGCTCAGGCAGTATGGCGTCCGGAATGGAATACATTTTGTATCCCACAAACCCCTTGTTGTCTCGTCACTGATTCATTTCTAATTTTCTATTTCTTACAAATTCTCGCCCTCGTGTGTGCATTTTTCATATATTTTGTATATTATTTTATGTTTTATCAAGGTACACATAAAAGTTGTATTTAAATATTCTTATTAGCTAAACCCTAAGTTTCTGTCTCTTTGTCCCTTCAAAAAAACAAACAAACAAACAAACAAAAACACAAAAAACAAAAAAAAAAAAAAAACCAACAGAAAAATAGATAAAAAAAATAGATAAAATAAAAAAAAAGAAACAACCAAACAAACAAAAAATTGCTTCAAAGGACAATTATTCAAATGAATGTCAAACCATAACATATCACTGCCAAGCCAGACAAGCGCTACTTGAACGAAAGGCATGTTTTCAAGAAATACAAAAATAGTATCGATAATTTAGTTTCAAAGACTTCTATGGTTACAACTAAAGAGTTAGGGGACCACAATTTCATCATAGTTATCCCTGTTAGGAAGCATACTGACAAATGTGATAACATGTACAATAACGACCGTATTACTGTTATAGCAACTCACCAACGACCTAACGCCATTACCTTTTACTTGTCCATGGGCTTTTTGCACCCTGCCAATCTTTGCCAAATATTCACTACTTTTTTATTCTTTCTTGTTTCTTTCATTGTTTTCTTCTTTTGTTCCTTTTATTTCATCTAGAATAAAAATCAAATAAATGATGGGATTAAGCTTAAGTTTTCATTCTTATAAATGTTAATTTCTGTAAAAAATGTCAGAAAAAAATTGCCCAAATTTAGTCAATACCAGTGTAAAACATTGTCTTTTTCAAAATGACTATCATTGAGAGCAAGATTCAATACCTACTGGGACAACATAAGTGGCTTCAAAATCAATGTTTGCAATCTTTTTTTCCCAGGTTTGAAAAAAGGTGTCTTACATTGTTCATTTTCTCAACACTTAGTGGTTTTAAAGAGGCCGTCTGTACAGCGCGGTGAATACAGTGTCGTGGTATCTTATTCTATTCTCCTTTCTAAAATAATGCCGTTACCACTACCACCCCCAACCATACATTTTTTGAATATGAATATTCTTTTATTATGTGACGAAAAAAATCATCATTCTCTCTCGCTTTTTTGTTTAGATGTAGTACATACATGCATACATATATATATACATATATATGTATGTATATATATATATATATATACATATTTATTTATATATATATATATATATATATATATATATATATATATATATATATATATATATATATATATGTATGTATATATTACAAAGGGGTCCAATTTCAAAGGTTTTCTTCCACTACAAACCCTAATATTTAAGAAACAAATCTTCAAATTTGGTGTGATAAATCTTAGGTGTAACGTCTAGGACAGCTTCTTTTTTTTTTTTTTTTACTTTATAAGCAAAGAGAACTTTTTTTTGGTTTATAAACAGGCAGCGTTTCTATATTTTGCTTTGTGTAATTTAAAATAAAAAAAATAAAAAAACGGCGAAAAACAAAAAATACCTACAAACGCTACATACTGCTTTTAGGCATCAATGTATATTTTAAATGGCCTTTCATTTCATTGAAATCGGTTCAACCACTAACGAACAATCTCTTGAAAACCTCTGAGAAGTCGGACGAAAATTAAAATTGTGAGAAAATGGGATTTAGGTCTGATAAGCGCTCTCGGAGTGGTAAACTGGCCATGATGGAAAATGACCTCACTCCCTATGGTCGATACTTGTCTTGTGAGAATTACTCTTATAATACGATACTTTTTTGTGTTGTCATCAAAATATATCTTTTGTATATATGTTCATAAAAGAAATTATGAACTTTTTTTCTTGCAGAAGATCACAAAAATGTGGTGTCCTAAAAGCTGGTTTCAGTCTCTAAAATAACAGATTAGGAGTGCCGACTGTTCTCTCTCTGGCCCACTGTTCTCTCCCCCAGCCCACTGGGCTATGGTTATCCCAAACCAATGAGCAGCTTGATCGCTTACCATTGCCTAGCAGACCAAAGTATGACTGCCAGACTGTTGTAAATACAAAACCATGAGGGTATTTGGCCAAAGCAAACAAACAAAAATTTAAAACAAACAAAAATTTCTTGATTTTCTAAATATTATACTACAAAATAGCTTTACAGACGGCCCCTTGAAAAGGTTCCCCAGAATATGAAGAAAATATAAATCTACTTTCCTTACACCGGTTTCCTCTACGTAAATGTGATTATGTGGTATTTCTGAATTTGTGTATATGAGTGTTACTGTTAAGTTGTTGGAAACAACATCATTGTGTTACAACTCGTAATGACATCAATAGTCAAAGACACCAAAGGTCTCCATTTGCACGAACCGTGGTCTTTCATATGCCTGTTCTTAATTGATCTTAACCTGCGGCATTTAGTTCCCTTGCCAATACATCGCATTAGCGTCTTCAATCCACCAAGTACAAAACAGTGAGATAATCTATTATATTTTTCACATGATTTGCATTGCCATCAATGTTTTTTTTCCTTTAAATAAAAATCCTACTTAAGCAAATCCTTGTGCCCACCCTCGCTCTTAGTGGCCGGCATTCCAGACACAAATTCCTTACCTACTTTTTTGTGTGCTAGCTACCAGTTTATCATATACGGGTCATTTTGCACAGGTTTTCAACAATAAATATATATACATATATATATATATATATTTATATATATTGTTGAAAACAGGCGCAAAATGACCCGTATATGTTAATATATATATATGTTTATAAATAAATTATATATATATATATATATATATATATATATATATATATATATATATATATATATATATATATATATATATATATATATATATATATCTTCTCACTCAAGAGGATGCATTTCATATACCACCATCGCTTATTGTCTGACCGAAAAATGGAAAGTGTTAAAAGCTAAAAAATTGCTTTCCCCAATGAGAACTACTGGCTCAGTCTGGGACTTCACACTGAAATGGGTAGTAATTCAAACGAGCCTTACGCCTGATACAAGTAATAGTGGAGACCTTCTTTGTGATTCAACTTCCTTCGATGGAATTGTGGGTTTCATATTTCAGCAGATATCCCCTAAAGATGGCATATCTGAGGCTGATGCGATGGTCAAACAAAGCAACTCAACACAATCAACCCCTTAAACGATTATTTATGACCAATGGCCAAGCAGAGTTGGCTGCAAGTGTATCAAGTGGTGGCAACATCAGCAACAACAAGGTAATGACAAACCCATGAACAATATACACCCAGTTATGATGTCGAGCTACTTCTGATCAGAATACCGTCGTTATATTAAGGTCTATTTGGTGGAGGGCATGTGATATTTATGGAACAGTTGACAATGTAATTCTGGTTATGTTCATCCTGATTAATGATAAGTATCCCCTTAATTTTATCCAAGTGTTCGGAAGTTTTATAAATTAGAGCCTGGATCAGTATGCAGCATCAATCCCTTCTTCAATGGTGGCAAAGCACTTGGGTGTCAATGGTATAAGCTTTAACTTTTAAGGTTAGCTGACTTGTCAGTCAGCTGAGCTTATATGAGGGTCCTTCATCTGTTGTCTGTCCGTCTATAATTCATATTTTCGGCTTCTTGTCCAAAACCGTCGGCCAGATTTAGTTTAAATCTGATAGGAATGTATCCTGGGTAAGTCTGTACAAAGTTTGTTCAATTGATTATGCTCCAATGATTTTGTATTTTTTATGATTTTGTTTTTTTTGTTCTTTTTTGGGACAAATCCTAAAAATCTCTGAAACCGGTCTTCCAGCTGCTTTAATATCACATAGGAACGCTGCTAGGGACTCCTAGCTTTCAATTCTCTCACCAGGCGGCGCTGCAATATTTTGAATTTTTTTAGTGAATTTTTGTGGGGTTTTTTTTGTTGTTGCTATTTTTGACTTCTCCAGAACTATAACTCAAATACAGCTGACACTTGGTGGATGTGTTCCTTGTGAAAGGGTTCAAACAAAGTTGTTCAAAAGGTGTCATTGCTGTGGATTCCTTTTTTTAACGGTATTTTCAATTCAGGTACTTTTTGAGAAATGTACCTTTGCCATTGATTTACTATGTAAGTCAACGGGCATTCTAATGGTAATTCACATTTTCGACTTCTTCTCCAAATCCACCATCCAGATTTACTTCAAACTTGGTGGGGATGTGCCTCGGGTGGGTTCTACCAGCTTTTTTCAAATGGTCATGCTCAAGTGGTTTTTTGATTTTTCATGATAAATTTTCGGGGTTTTTTTTGACAAATGTCACAAAATCTTCTCCACAACCGCTAACCCAATTGCTTTGATGTTACATAAGAACAGTCCTAGGGACTCCTAGCTCATAATTTGGTCACCAGGTGGTGCCCCAATTTTTTGTCTTTTTTTTGTACAAATTAACTTCACACTGGGTGGCAATATACCTCAAGTGGGTTTCTACCAACTTTGTCTAAAAGGTCACGCTCCAGCGATTTTTGGACTTTTAATGAAATTTTCGTTCTTTGTTTGGACAAATCTGAAATTTAAACAGTCCTATGGACTCCTAGTTTTTAATTTGTTCACCAGGTGGTGCTGCATTTTTTTTGCAATTGTTTAAATGATTTTTTGAGTATTTTCCTTACTTGTCACTTATTCTTCAGAACCGTATCACAGATTAAGTTAAAACTTTGTGGATATATTCCCAGTGAAAGGGTTAAGCAAAGCTGTTCACTAGGTAGCTCTGCTTGCTGTGGATTCCTGATCTTTAGCGATTTGTTTCAATTCGGGTACTTATCGGTAAATGCACCTTTCTATTGCTAACTATGCGAGTTAGTGGGCATTCTATTGCATTCGAATGGTAATTTACATGTGGGACTTCTGTGAAGAAACTGTTTGTCAGATTTACTTCAAACTTGGTTGCAAACAACCTTGGGTGAGTTTCTACCAAATTTATTCAAATAGTTATGCTGCAGTAATTTATGGATGTTTTATGATTTTTTCATATATCTTTCAAAAAGTTCGAGTAGGAAAGTTCAACATGTGAATATATTGTAATGGTTGTTACTTGAATAATTTTTGCCAGATTTATGCCAAACTTGGTAGGACTGCACCTTTTATAAGTTTCTACCTATTTTGTGCAAATGGTCATGCTCCAGGGATGTCAGGGCCTTGACCTCTTCCCAAGGTGACAGGACAATTGACACGAAATTTACTGTTCACTTGATTACTTGAGATCTGTTTTGAGTTGGGACCTTGATATCGCACATGTCGATGCTTCTCTGTCAAGGTCAAGTTTAGACACGACATGAGTGACCCTGACCTTGTTTCCGGGGTCACAGTGGAACAAACATAAATTTTACTCTTCACTATAAACACAGAATTTCTCAAACTGGGACCTTGAAGTGGCACATGTAAGTGTTCTTCTATAAAGATTGGACTTGCTTAGTACATGGGTGACCTTGATCCTAACCTAAGTTTACAGAGCTGAAAGTGTGATAAATGTCTAGGTCAGCTGAGCATGGGCTGTCCACAGAGCCCTCTTGTTCACTACAATTCCTGATAACTATAATATGTTTTTGATCAACATTGGAGATAAGATCTGTTACAAGGGCACACCCCATTGCAGGTCAATAATTTTCCAAGCTTTTGACTCAGTTTTATTGTGGGAAAGAAAGGATTGATTTAATTCTGTGGGTTTCAATCTGGTTAAACAATTCAATAAATTATTCAAAAAGACAACCTAACATCTACTGACACACATGAGGGCATTTGTTTTACCTGATACTATAAGTGTTAGCCCTTGAAAAGTTGAGAAAAGGTACAAGTACTAATATGATCAAGGCTTCTTCGACAAAGCGCTACTCAATTATAATTTACTTAAGTAAACCGACCAAATATAAAGTGTCAGGAGGATAGTGTATTTGATTATGTAGTAAATTATTCAATTATACTTTCAGCCCTCGTCAATGTTTGAGCCACCTATGCAAAAGGGTCTTGATTACTATAACACGCATCCCGTGTCTCGCAGTTTCGCTCAGAACATCCAGAAAATGACACTTCAGGCACTCAGTAAGTACTCCTCTCATCATTGTGTAACCCAAAAATTAAGATAGCCTTACCGTTTACACCCCAAAGGAATGACTTTCATGCTCAGGTTAATATTACCATGAATATATATATATATATATATATATATATATATATATATATATATATATATGTCATTTAGCACGTAGTTTGCAGGGATAACCCACGAAGGTCGATTTGACTTATTTCCAGTGGGGTCCTCTCTACAGACAGAGACCTGCTGCCGCCGCTATCGCAGCTTCTCTTCTCGAGAAACAGCAAGGGATCTTTAATATGCATTTCCCAAAGACAGGTCAACACATACAATGGCCTTTGATAAACCAGTCATGGACCACTGGTATGTATGTGTGTTTGCTCCTACATGTATCCACACATTAAAATGCATACGATTAGACACATATTATGTTTGTGCTTTGTACATATATGCATATATGCGTTTAGGCATGTGTTTGTGTATACATGTATATTAGTGCTCAAACGAAATGGCCCCTTTGAGTTGCTTTCTGAATTCATTGATACTAATATTTAAAACAACACAATGACCTTTTTGATTAAATTGATAGTTCAGGCTCTTCACACTTTCAGTTTATCATGTCTTTATAATCCAGACTTTTGTGCCTGGTATAATATAAAGTTCTTGTATTAGATCGTGGATTCTGCATAATCTTTGTTATCTGAAATCAAGTTCTGGAGTAAGCAAAGGGACAACATGAATACTGGAAATTACAAAACGCACTCTAAGAAAGAATTATCAATCAGGCCTTCATTGTGCCCGACCGATGATGCATCATCGAAACACAGCTAAAAATTAAAGAAAAAAAAACGGGGTGGGGGTGGGGAGACAACGGAAAATTCAGATCTTTTGGTGCCAGTTGTCAGGACGTTTTTGTGACGGACAAGAGAGATGAGTTGGTCAAACATTGTCGGTTTAGCCGCGTACTTGTCATATATCAGCAATCAACCCGGCTGAATATATATATATATATATATATATATATATATATATATATATATATATATATATATGATTGTATATATATATATATATATATATGATTGTATATATATATATATATATATGTGTGTGTGTGTGTGTGTGTGTGTGTGTGTGTATTGTTATACTTGCTTTTTCTGGGGTCCTTTTTTCCCTTTATTCTATGTGGTCGCCTGCTTATGATATCTATTATTAAATGGGAAGATTTAACACCTTTTCCTATTGACGTCCTCGGGGGAAACAACGGTACACTGTGAATTTGTAGGAGTGTATTTATTACGTAACTTTTTCTTTGAGTTCCATTATTATGTGTAGTTGCCCGATCTAAATTGCAAATGCTTGTCTCAAAATATGTTCTCTTTTGTCTACAAATTTGTCCTGTGCAGCTCTGTTAAACATACTCTTCAGGAAAATATCCAGATTTTATTTGCTGTTTAAGATTATAGACTTTCAAGTACTCCATTTTAAGCAACTGGCTTTGGTTAAATTTTATAATCTACGAGACAAATATGCAAAAAATCTTCATGGTGGTTAACCTGTGTTACTTTGGCATACATATAGTTAGCTTATAATGACGCCCCTCTATTTGTCCTGGTACCGTGTTGATTTTTCTGTAGCTGTGTTTCGACGCATCATCGGTCAGGCACAATGAAGGCCTGATTGATAATTTTTTCTTGGAGTGCATTTGTAATTTCCTGTGTTCATATTGTCCCTTTTCTTGCCAAGAGTGATTGATATGGGGATCGGCCCTTTTTCTGCATTGGATCATAATCATTTCCAAAACTCTGTTATGAATAAATAATATGTTTAAACCAATGCTTTTTTTAATATCTGTCGGTAAATAAAACATAAACCACAAGCAGCATGTAGACACTATTGAGCAGAGCTAGCATATATACAGTAAAACCTGTCTTAAGGGACGACCAACAGGACCTGTTAATTGGTTCTTACTAACCGGTAGTCCATAACAGCAGGTTAAGTTAAATTACGATATGCTAATGGGGATGATGAGACTAGTACTTTACTACAAGTGGAGCCTTGCCACAAGTGGGCTGATAGGCAGGTTCTACTGTACATAAAGAAGCACAGCAAGCACTTGACATATTTGATGAAATACATCACAATACAATGCACAACATTAATTTCATTCAAAAAAAAAAAATCCTCGTCAAATTGTATCCCTGCTAAAAATTCATTTTTTTTCAACAGAATATGTTTATCAGAAATTGAGTATACCTTTTCAAGCTCCATTTTTGCAGTATTTAGATATGCTGTTAGGCATCACGGTTCGCAACGGTATGATTATTATCATACACTCCCTCATACTTCAGATGCATATAATATTTCGAGAACATTACTTTCTCAAACAATGATAAGTGCATTTACAATTAACTGGCTCATACATAAATTATTCTCTTAAGCCTTGTCAAGCTTCTCTAAGCCCTGTCACGTATACACAATTTTGAACTGTAAGGTAAACATGTTTATAAACAATCTCTAATCCCCTGTCCTCAAACATAAATTTTATTGTTATCTTCCTGCCTGTTTAATTGAAAAATATTATTTTTGTCTTTTGCATCCTAACGTTTAACTTCCAATTACAGTGGAATCTGCCGTAAGACCACCAAAGGGAATGGAAAATGTGGCCTTAACAGGGAAGTGCTCTGAATAGTATATGATTAAATTAAGGAGAAACAACATTGGGTCTGTAAATTAGTGGTCTTAAGATAGAAATGGTGTGTTTATGGAGGTGGTCATAACTGGAGATTCCACTATATATATATATTATGAGAAATGTGGAATTGCGTCTCCGTATCTGCAATGAGCACAAGGTCATCAGCATATAATGACCATTTAAATATTGTTTCGTAATTTTTTACAGGCAAAAGTCATCAATGAAACTATAGTTAAAGTGGTGTTTCAAGAGTAGCTTTGCTTTATTTTTTCTTTATTTTCATCCTGTTTCAAAGAACATTTGTGACTTGGATTTGTAAACTTGACTCTTAATACAGAATTATCCTATAATTAGGAGCATACCTCAATTTCTGCCGTAATTTAATCAATTTGTATAACAAACCATAAGACCAAACAGGGCTAAATGCGGTTTTGAAATCCCCAAATGTGGATATAAATATCTTTTGTTTTCTATCAGTGAAGTATGTTTGGGTATGAAGGTATTTTTCTTACAGCAATATGGTCTCGTGCTGTACACTTAACCGATCAATAAATATTATAGAATGAAATTCTCTGTTGTAGTTTATTACCAAACAGACCATCAGACAAAAGCAATTCATATTTAATACGGATAATATACAGCTCATATATGAAAAATATAATCCTTTGGTTATCACTGGCAGCTTAATATATCGCGATAACTTTTCACAAAAGCTCGTAAGATAAGCAAGATAGCCCTCAATATGATAGTCTGTAACAAAATCCCAAACCACACAATAATACCTGCAGCAAAACATTAGTGTGCTGAAACCAAAGAAAAAAAAACACAACTAGCAATTTCAAAAATTCAAAAGAGATGCTAAAAGATATGGGACACTTTCAGAAGAGTCTTGAACCTGAATAAAAATAGAAAATGTTTCATCTTCATTTTTATTTATTGACGGTAGGAAACAAAGAAATAATTGCAGATCAGCTTATCAAGTTTTTTCACAGAATTCATTCCAAGAATTGACACCCCAAATTTACATAACTGACAAACCATCTTATTTCTCTTAGCTATGCAACTATGATGACCACAAGCTTTCTTTCACACCATTTTACTCTAACGATATAGTAAAATTATCAAAGGTTTCAATGCCAAACAACTACTGGATATGCAGACGTATCAATGAAAGTCGTGAAGCACTGTTCTTGTTATTGCGGAACCACGTACTCTTGTTGTATATAAGTCTTTATAAACTGGAATTTACCGTGACGAGTGAAAATTACAAAGATAATACATTCACAAAAGAAAAAGGCAATGCCATGTGAAATAATATAGGCTATGTATTTTCTTAGGGCATGCCGGACATTTTGAGAAATTTGTATATACTCAGCTATGAAGATTTAACAATTAATGACTTATTCTAAAGCAGCCAACACTTTGTTTTAATACATTCCACGGAAATAGACGTTCTAGAGTTTATAGACAGAATCATTCAGATTTTTATACTTAGTGAAAAAAATATTAATATGTTTTACCTATGAAAATATTTGATACATTAGAACAAAACCTCCCCGCAAAACACTGGAACACAGTCACAGGTATTGCTTCACAATGGTTTTGTCATAAGCTTACTATCAGGTTCCAATTTCTTCTATGTAAAGAAATTCGAGGTTACAATTTGTTCTATATAATGAAGTTCGTTGAACACCATTACCTATTAAATCTGATGTGTCGCTAGGATCAATGTTTGCACCTCTCCTCGTTCCATTTATTTACTTATTTGTCTTCTTTTTCCTGTGACTCATTTAGTGCAGGCCAGATGTTGATTGTACTTACATTACTCTACTCAAGGTTAACATCAGGTGTAGCAATTTACACATGGAGGCGCCCCCTGCCAGGAAATTTGGCAGTAATAATTTTAATAAGGTGCATTCTGAGCTTCAAATATGATAAATACTTCTAGGTAATAAAAAAGATATAGACCACAAAAGGTCTATAATAATACAATTGAATTATCACTAGGAACACCATTTTGTGGAAAGCGACATTTTGGCAGCAATGGGTGGGGTATGATGGCAATTGGCTGCGCAAGGCTGCCTCTAATGGTTCTGCAGCAACTGCTGACATCCACCAGCCACACTTCTGTAATTCAGTCTTTCCAGAATGGGCAGCTGTGGCTGGTGATGGCATGCATCTCTGTTTACTGCCACTGAAAAACTCAAAATAGCCCGGTGATTTTTATTCTCATCACAATTAAGCTATGTGAATTTGTGGCCAAGCACAGAGTGAAATCACACGCAGAAAAATAGATAGATAGACAGACAGACAGACAAACAGGTATTTTTGAGCCGAGAATTATGAATTGGCATTATTTCCACTCGGGATTTAAAGCGGTTGCGGATACATAATGAGATACTGCTGAAGCTTTTCCTGGCATTTGCATTCCTTGGCTGAATGTTATTAAAAAATTTGGTAGGCATCCAGATAAGATAGTTCAGTTTAAGAACCAATGTGTGTTTCAATCAGCCAAATAATGTCAAACTGGTTTATTTCTTCTTGAAAGTTAACATTGTCTAGTTTGTAAGACCTCTGGCCATTAATTCTTTTTAAAAAATCCCATCAACATTCCATGATGCAATATGTGCAGAGGTTTTTGTAGGCTTTGCTACTGACCAGCATGAAATAAGTACACTCTATTTTACCACAATAAAAACGAGACAATGAGACAATTAAGTTATGTACAAGTTAAGGATGTAAGACAATACTACGTAAGACTTACATCACAATATAAATAAATAGGGCCTAGCCACAATTGTATCTTAAGGCACTCAGCTGATACGGCCAGGAGTTTTTAATCCTGGGGCACTCAGCCAACATATTAAGATATGAGTTGTGAACTTAGAACCAATGTGTAAGTTGAGTATCTGGCAGATGCACCATGACTAAGCATTATGAAAATAATAATAAAAGAACCTGTATATCTGGGTTAGTTGAAAACTCCCAGGGTGGGCACCCTATAGTGTTAAAGCAACAACGTTAAGGCATTATGACATACCAAGGCTTACAGTGTGAAAATTATGAGCACTCGTGTTTCACCTGTAGTTACATTAAAAAAAATCATTCATAGCGTTCAAATGTAATGGGTAGAGATTCATTACAGTGTGAAAATTATAGTACCCGTGTTACACCTGTAGATAGAAAAAAAACTAAACAAAACAAAAAGAACCCAAAACCCCCTAAAAATAACAAACAAACAAAAAACAAAAAACAAAAACAAAAACAAAAACAAAAAAACAAAAAAAACCCCCCAACATCACACATTTCATGTCATCTGGAAGCATTTGTTCTGCGCTTGTAACCTTTGACTTACAGACATAGATACACACAATGGAATAATTGATTAGCATCAAGAGTACTGTCCCAAGTTTTTAAGTCCAAGTCACCACAAGTCTCCTCCACAACTAAGAAAATTTCACAAGTAGTGATCGAGCTTGGGGGGGGGGGGGTAATGGGACCGGGTCTTTGTCCAGAAAATGAACTAACATGGTTGTACAAGTTAGGTGGATTATATAAGAAGCCTCTATAAGGGATTTCAGGTGGAACAAAATGATCAAGTTTCTCCTGTTGGGCACAGTTTGGCAGAGAGGGAATGTGTTCCTGAGGGATCCTTGTATGTGTGTGTGTGTGTGTGTGTGTGTGTGTGTGTACACATATGCAAAGAATGTATGCGCTATATATATTGTATATACATTGTAATGGTGGCACTCTGTACCAATGCACAGGTCCTTGAATCTGACTTGTTTTGTAGGGTTTTGCAAGCAAATTAACCTTACTTATTTACTTTCGCGCTCCGCTGTGTTGTCTCCTTTGCAAATTTATAGGTAAACAATTGGCCATAGTTTTTTAGAAAAGACCACCTGGATAAAAGTAGAGGCTGTGCATTTGTCAGGGCACATGTTATTCTTAGACTAAATGTAGCTGCCATTGGCAGTGATGGACGGCCATTCGCGGCCCAGGGCAGCGATGCCGACCACCACTGCCTATTCCAGCAGAAAGTGTGGGCGGCTGATTTCTCAGCTGCCGAAAATTTCGCATATGTTCAATCTTTCCTTCACAAAAGTGTAATACATCAAAGTGCATTTATTCATTTTTCATCTTTTGACGTAGACAGGCTTCACAATCGCAGTTATGAACAAAGTGCCAAACAGGCGAACTACGATTTATATCAAAATGCCCTTTCCAAGTCAAGTCCAATCAGGGTTAAATTGCCGAATATTGAATAGCTGTTCATTCATCGATTGATAGTGCGCTGGCAAGTCATTGGTTGTTTCACTTTACTTTTATCATCTGTATCCGATCACCCCCTCCCCCCCCCCCAAAAAAAAAGAAAACAGACGTTTGTCGGTATTAATTTCTCATTTTAGCAGGATTATGTATGTATGTATGTATGTATGTATGTAGGTAGGTAGGCAGGTAGGTAGGTAGGTAGGTATGTACGTATGTACATATGTACGTACGTATGTACGTACGCACGTAGGTAGGAAGGCAAGCAGGTAGGTAGCTATGTAGGTGGGTAAGTACGTAGGTAATGCAATTTCTAAAGCCAGTTAAATTATATCATGTCGATGTTATATCCTCAGATCAAAGAGACCGAGCCATAGCAATTCCAAGTGGCCAATTAAACATAATAAGTCAGGCGGCAGTGATATTGAATAGCTTTTAAAATATACGCTAAAAAATTTTGCCCTAAGCTTAGGTATGAGGCAGCTGAAGATTCAGCATAGTCCTTTGTCCATCCCTCGTCTGTCTTCCCTGGCGCATCATTCAAAATTCACAATTTGGACTTCTTGTCAAAGAACCATAAGCTGAATCATTTTCAAACTTGCTGAGTACATACCTCTTGTGATCTTTGTCAAATCTGTTAAACGATTCAGGTCAAGTACATTTATATTACTTACTTTTGATTAATTTTTATTCAATTCTGGCAACATATTTATCAATGTGACTCTCCCAACTTGTACTGTCAATTACTTTGCAGCGGGTCAATGCTGGGCACCCCATGACCAAAATTCATAAAACAGTTGTCCATTTGTTCTCTGGTGTGTGTGTGTGTATGTGTGTGTGTGTGTGTGTGTGTGTGTGTGTGTGTGTGTTTTAACTTTCAATGGCTTTTCAAAAACGACAATCTCAATTCTTTTTAGTTTGTAGAAATGGAAGACAATTCCATCTGTGTGTGGAACTACTGTCATTTACTGTACAATTTTTTTCTATTACATCATGATGGACAGGAGTACGTTTTAGCACACTGGCATCCGTACATGTAAATGCACCTTCTTTACAAACGGATGCATGACTCCCCCTTTTAACTTGTAAGTTGGCAATGTATATTTGGTTGAGCTTTTCGTGTAACTAGTCGTGCATACAGGTCACAGCATATCCAGAGCAAGGTGTAAATAGTGATTCAAAGTGGATTTTATGATTTTTGTAGGGGAATTAACGACCTGGTTTAAAAACATTGCTTAGGAAAGGCAGCATGGTTTAAAATGGAGAACCCGTGTTAATCCGTGGTTTCTTGTGCAGGTCTGAAGAATAAATCACTTAATCCGCGTCCTGCATCATGATTCCCTCTTCAGCCTTGCATAACCATTAATGACCTTGGTTTCTCCTTATCACATATCAAGACTTTACTTCTTTATCTGAACAAAAAGCAGCCGTGCCTCCAGCAACGTTACCCACTCCTGTCATTTGGCACCACACAAAGATAGACTGTGGCAATGGCAAAACAATATATAATAGCAGGAATTTAGAATTTAGCTTGCTTGTGTTAACTATCACATGCAATATCAGCTGCTCAACACAAACTACTGGGGAAACCAGGTAGTGACCAAATATTCTTTGTCAATTTATTGGCGGTCCCCCTAAATTTTTGATACACACCCTCAATTGAATATTACAGACAACCATCATCATCAAAAATCCCAGATACCTGAAAGGGGACATTAGCTACATCTTCCAGCAAAATATGATCATTGAAATGTTTGTAAGTTCTAAAAGACATAGAGTTTGGTTTTCCTGCACCTATCTGCATGCAGTTTAGCGGAAGTATGAATAAGATGATGGGAGTCACTAAAACCACAATAAAAGGAACTCCTATCTTGGAAAAGTGAAAATCTATTGGTTAAAATTTTGTCAACGAAAGTACCTTCAGCATTGTCCTTAAAACATGTGGGCTCCCTAATGAAGAATGTCATGTCGAATGTGTCACTTAGATTCTGTACAGGAGTTTTTGACAAATTTGACATGTGATAATTTAATTCATCAGCCAGCAAAATGTTGTATATTTTCGTTTAAACTTTGTCCCTAACTCTAGTGACTTTATAAAGCAGAATATTACTGGGTAGTATTTATATGGTCCGTAGAAAGCAATAAGTGACCATGAAACATATGTAGGGTCAAATAAATAACATTATTTTCCAGTACATGTGATTCAGAGGTACCAGCCTTTCAAACGGGTGGGTCAGATCCAATGTAAACTAGAAGACCACCTTGGTGACCATTGCGATCTCTGCGGCATATAACATTATTATACAACAAAATTCTAAAATTTCTAAAAGTGCCAAATTTAAAAGGATATTCCTTCAAAGGTTGAGCTATTACTCTCACATGCTTTCAAAATATCTGGGATTTTGAAGTCTCAAGATGGGCAAGACACTGAACTTGAATGCTCTGAGAAAAGACATTGAAAGCTCTAAAAACCCAGATTTGCTATCCACATGGGGCAATTAACATGAGTATGACCGTGTCTGGAACAACCAAACTTTGCTCAAGTAGTTGCAAAGATGTAGTCCAAGATAATGTACAGCATGCAGTGATAATGAGACCTTGTATGTTTATGAATGGTTGGTAACCCTATGCTCCCAAAGTCCAGACAGGCACCCTTCGATAGATGCCGCCAGCCAATCACATTAAGGCACTGCACTTTTCTTCCAATTCACAGTGACTGCGAAGAATGCATGTTTGATTGGTTACTACAGGGATACATCAATGCATAAGGCAGTTTTTCCCAAACCTATGAACACATCTACTTTAAACTTGGTGGCAGTATACCATGGGTGGGTCTTTAGCACGTTTCCTCATATTGTCATGTATTTCAGAAGATTTTGTTTGTTAATGTTTCCGAATATTCTGTAAAACTCCTCTCCGAAACCACGTGACCAACTGCTTTGATATAACACGGCGATAGCTCTATGTACTCGTACACCTTATATTTGGAAGCAGGTGGTGCTACGATTTTTTTCAAGAATTTTGAATTTGCATCTTTTTACCTCTATTGATCACAGATTCCAGAACTTATGTGATAATTTATGTCTCCCTGTCTGCAAACCTTTGTTTGTGTGTGCAATACAAAATCCAGTTTTCAGGATGACCCATATAACTTTGAAGACTTGTTAAGTGTATAGAAATCTGGTTCGAGTTCGAAAATAGTGGCCCCATTCGACATTGTCTGATATATCGGTCACACTGTTAAAATTTTGTGACTGCTCTAGCATTCTCAACATGTCATAGATATTTATGAAACTTGGTGGCATTGTGAAAAGGTAATAATCTGATTAGCTTATAATGCTTGTAGCGCTATCGATAATTTGATGGCAACTAATCTCCAAAGATGAGACACTCCATATCTGAAGAGATAATTAAATCAGACATGAAAAATTTATATGATATATAGATCATATCAAATGCTAATATGCTGTGAAATATCAGTGACGTTGACCTCTTTTTGTTAGGGTACCACTTGTGTAAATTTAAAAGAGGTATTTTGTAATGACAGGGTGTAGCTTGAACGTCAATGGCAAAGAGAATTGAGCTTTTGTATTAAAATTGTACTTGATTACATTCTACATAAAACACTACAGTCAGGCCGCGTTTATCTGGCACCATCTGTTTTTGGTCATTTTGCCGCATTAGCAAGGCTGCCAGATTAACAAATCACATTATTATTCACCAGGATATATAGAGAATAAGAGACCAAATTTGCACCTAACAATGGATAAATAAAAACATAATCACATACACGTATCACCAATCATATGAAATTTTAAAAAGGAAACGTGCAAACTATAGGGGGGAAAAATTTATTCAGTGTATTCATATCCATATGCACAATTAATGTTACTTTCAAAATTACTGGAGCGAGCGGGCATAAATATGTCAACCCTAATGTTTATCTCAGACACGTATTTGGACATATATTGCCTTTAATAGCTTATTTTGGCATAAAGAAATCCGAAATCTTTTTTGTTTATTGCGCTCACTTTTCATATTTTGTAGCCCTTCTTCTCTGCGCCGAACTTTTGCTACGTCGTCACCACGAAATCCCTCATTAAATTCTGGCCATTGCAATGATATTTAACCATTTAAGGCGGAAACAATTAAACATCGTATCAAATTGGAACTTGTTTGGAACACATCAGGTTATTGTTGTGTAAAGAACCTGATTTGAAACAGACAAAACGTATATAGATAGCAGGACGCAGGCCCACATTATGAACTCAGATTCTTTACACCAAATTGAAGGTCAAGGTGTAATGGACAGTTGCAACAAAGGGGTCACCATATGAAAATCTTGTCAATGCACCCCCACATTTTTCAATTAGGTCTGTGTAACTTTTAAGAGTAAAGACCAACTAAGGTTTTTACGTGCTCCACTATTTTTTGAAAAGTCTACGTCCACGTCAATATTGGTTGCACCACCTACACTATTTAGAAATATATGGATCAAAATGTTAAAGTCTTGAAGGAGGCCAGCATCATTTACTCATGTGGATTTTCGTGAAATGTTGAGGGTGAGTGGAGGAGGCCAAAATTTCAATTGAATATAAAACTGGTGGCGCCTCATATAATTTGACGAAAGTTACGAGTCCAAATGTCTTGAAAGTTATATAATTCATTACAAGATGTGATTTTGCAGTATCAGAGTGTAGCTTGGATATCTATGGCAAAGAGGTCTAGATCAAAATTACATTACAGTACATTGTACACAGAACTTTGCTCAGTTAATTAATTTTGGGTCATGGTGACACATATATTGTGTGACCTTAACCTATTTTTCAAGGTCTTAAGGTGCCTAAGAAAAAGACATCTAATCGAGTATCTTGATAAAGAATAGGGTGAATGGTACCAAATGTACCATAAATATGTATCATGTGAAAGTGATATTACATAATATGGATGACCTTGATAATTCCTCAAAACCATCGAAGGAATGCTTTTAGGAAAAATCTTTGGTGATCATCAACAGATGATATGTCACCAGGGCATTAGGCCCATGGACCTCTTGTTCGTGATTTCTTACTTCTTATTCACATGCTGCACTTCTTAAAATTTGGTTAGGTTGGAACTTGGACTTATTCTCCACCAACTGTGCACATTCAGTCACTATTATCTACTTATTTTTAACAACTTTCTATACATTGATCGATAGGAGTACACAATAGCAAGCTTTATATTGGACCGCTAATGTACATTTATATTGACATAAAATTGTCAGGCACTAGATTCTCCTCAAAAGTGTTGCGGATGTGCCATGGCAAGGTCGTAGTACAATTGCCTTGGGTCCTAAAGGCAATTAAGTTAAATATCTAACAGACTCATGGACGTACTATAAGCCCAAATTTAAGTTAGGCTCAGCTCTACCTATATTTGCTCAGTTCGAGCTACAGCATTTTGAATTAAGTTTGGTCTTTATGTAGGGAGATGAGCAGACGATGGTTTTGGTGACACAGCCAGTTCGTTTCCACATTGGCCCTACTTTACACCACAGAAGTTGAAGATTCACATGTAATCGACATTTTTTGTCTGCATCACTTTTTTTCTCGTTAAACTGGCAGCAAATTCTGTTGCTTCAGTTGGTGTATTTAAACGTTCTTTGATTTTTCTAGATGAAATATATCTTGTTTTGGTTGCGGAAGTGGTTATTTGCAAACGTCCATCAACAGAAAATGTTTATTTTGCATAGGCTGTGTCCGATAATTTTACTCAGATGATTTTCTTCTCTTCGACTTAAGTCAATGCTCCAGTGGACAAAGACAGTCCTTTCTCTATGTGTGACTTCGGATGCAGTGTTGGGACTACATTCATGCCACTCGCATATGATATTATCCGTAAGTACATAGTTATGAACTGATTTTCATTAATTCAATCTGCTGCACTAGGAAGTCCCAATCGTCAGAAGAAACTGCACCTTACCACTTTCAGTAGCACCCAACTTCGATGTCAGATATTTATGTGCCCACAGTTGATAGTTGTGAGCCATAGTATGTATGCATCCTGCTGCAAACTACACATATTTTAAGAGGGAAACTTGGTATTCTTTGTGTTCCAGTAACCACAGCAAGCGTGGGAGATAAATGGCGGAAACAGACAATGCTCTGGACTCTTTAACTGACCAATTTGCTACGTTGTTAGAGTAGAGTATCAACAAATTTATAACCGAGAAGGATGGGCGGAAATTTGTCGTTTTATATGTTATTAGATAAATTGTTAAAGTAGTACTTCTGCTTTTATTATAGGCTTCTAAAATATCCTTAAAGGAAAGTCATTTTCTGTCGAGATATATTGAGAGATTTTGTTATATTATACAGTGACTTATGCAGAGAAGAACGTTATAGTAGAAAGAAATTTTAAAGCAACCAAATATATGAAACAGTGTACTTATTTCCATGTCTTGGTCATCTGCCAACATTTAGCAATTCTGAAGCTTCTGTGCATATGATTCAGCATATCCTTTGAGAAATCCAGTCCATCATGGCTAAAATTTAAGTGCCAGCATTTTAATTTGAATCATAGTTTTTGGAATACGATTAAACGTTTTCAGCCAATGCGGCAACAGAAACAACAAAGTGCATTTATTGCAAACTACAACCATATGTAACCCTGATCCATCTGAAGGAATACCGTGCAATGGCAAATGTGCAAATTGCATGTTTATATGTTGCTGTCGACTTCCAGCAAGTAGCAAATGAGGATTTGTCTTTGTAAAATGACATTTTTTATCAATCAAATTTTTAACTATGCCTGTCGGGCAGGCAGATTAATTTCCTTTGCACAATTTAACCTGTGAAGGCATTATACAATGACCAGCGTTTTTTCATACATATCCGCTTGAGCAGGTCAGTTGATTATTTGGAATATCAACATAAATATCGAAAAGAGCTGACACTTATCATTCAGTTAGTAGAGTCATCCTTAAATATAAACACTTGTATCTAATAATGCCATCAAACAGGTGATTTTGCCCGCGGAATAACTTTCTGTCATTTTCAATATTCATTTATTGTTCATTACTATATTAGGAAAGGTATCCCTGACATTGAGAGTATAATCTCTTTGGAATTTACATTTGAGTGAAGATGCATGAAAAAAAAAATGCAAAACCACCTGGGTAAGTTAGGTGGTTGGAAATCTCTTATGTGGCATTGGTAACAACATTACAGACATTTCTGTCAGCAGAATTACACGTGTAATTTTCATGTGTTGCTTTGTTAATTGGTTCATATTAGATCCATGTCTTTAACGCAATTGCATTTTTCTTTATCAGAGAAGATTAGGAAAAAACACGGTAGCTCAATACCAATCCAAGTGTTTTTTGAGGACCAAGCCTTCAACGATTTTACATCATTGTTTCAATTCACCCATGGTGAGAATTATACAGTTAATGTATGGTATGGATGCACACATTTCCACATATGCACTTATTACAATGAGGACTACACACTCTACAAACACAGTTTTTCTGCAAATACAATTTTTTAAAGTTTTTTTGTGTCTGGGTTGAATTCGAATGAGCATGTAAAGAAGTTACATTTCTCATTGTACCCCACTTCAGTATGTTTGACGGGTAAGGGTGTGCAATCTAATAATAGATTGGTAAGCTGAGCTGGCATGAGAGCGATATTCAGACCTATGCTAACACGTCTTCAAAACCACTAATGGAATTGAAGCCACGAATTTCTCATGGATTTTTTTACACATCTGTGGAACACCAGAGAGGTTTACCAATGTATCCTGCTCTGGTCGCACATTTTCCATATGACACTTGTTGTTGAGAAATTTGGCATTGCAGGTCTGACATATGACTGTCGCTAGGCTACCTAACATATATCTGCTTTTACCTGGGCAGTGTAGCTTTGTTTCTGTGTTGAAATGAATGTGTTTAGTTTTCCATAGTTGGTTATGATTCATATGTAAGAGAATTACTATAAATGTCATATATGTAAGTGTGTATTAGTCAGTGAGATAATAATAACAGTATATTTTACTGGAAACGATTACAATCTGGTTTCCAGCTTGTCAGGGCACTTGGATGAGGCTGAGTGCTTTTACAAAAAAGTGGCACAGTCTACCGGTTCTCAACTTTCTGTTTCTCTGCTATGTTTAGGTCTGCTGCCAGGTCCACAAAGTTACTCGCTGCATTTTTCTAATGTTTATACCTTTGCAAGTGGGACCAACTTTTATGAGCAGTGCTTTCCTGGTAATACATTGAACCTTGCATACACAAGTCTCGCAACCAATTGGCTGTCTACAAGGTAAGGCCTTCTTTCTGTCCATTTACACACAGGGCCTCCCTTTGTGTGACTCAAGCATGATGCTTTAACAGACCCACCTTGGGCAATAAAAAAATTGTGATTCTCATCTGATGTGAGAAGCAATATGTATTCACATGAAAACTTGTTTGAAATCAAAGTAAGCAACAACCTTCACACATGTAAGTTAAGATTCACCTTTCAGATACAGGATAAATTGCAATTCACTTCATTCCACTTAATCCCTCTCTTCCCTGTCATATCTGCTTTCCTGCAAAAACAATCTTACATATACTAAAACTTCTTTGTATAAATCTGTAGTTCCGAATGCTGAAATAGTAGTCAATAATTAGGATATTCCTCATTGTAGGGGCCATTATCAACCACCTGCCTATCTTAGCTTAGTCTATTAAAGATCCAACACTATTACAACTGTGTATCTCACTTATTTATCACATAAATTTGGCTGTTCTCATGAACTATAATCACGTGGGTAAGCTATGTTCCATAAGCATTAATCAAATATATGTGATATCTAACAGAAGTTCCATTTAAATTTCAATATAACCATTTTTATCAGATCGTATGTACCTACTGACAGAAAAAAATACCACTTTACTTTTCCTTCAAGCCCCATATAGAAGTATGTATATGTGCATTAGAAATTTATACAGTATAATTATGTATGCGTCAAATTGTTTAATATATTGTGTATTCCCTGATTATGGTCCTTATTTTGGTAGCTGTCTGTTGGATATGCATATCTTGGCGGGAACACAAACTCTTCCTCATTGCATTTTGAAAGAAGACAGATTTTTATTAGCTTTTGTGAGAGTATTAAAGCCTTAAGCGTTTGTAAAGGACAAAACCTGTAAGTATATATTACCTGAGGGTCATATACACCTACATAGCCTTGCTTTCAAAAGTGAAAAAATTGAGTACACCTTGTGTTTGGAATTAATGACATGTGTAATTCAGTGAATGTAAACTGTCTAAAGAGCTGCAATCAAATGTTAATTGCACCATTTGTCTTTAACACCACAAATTAAATGTAACTATTCATTACTATCTTTTGTTGATTACAGGCCGTGTGCTGTCAGCAATGGCCTGCATATCACACAAAGTGACAAAAAGCCTGAAAGGGATCTATTCAGAAGACAAGCAGCAACTGATCTCACGACATTTCTACTAAGAAGAGCAAAAGAGCTTAAGAAGGGTATGTCAGTGCACTTATCGATAGATTGTATAGCTGTCGCTTTTAGAATTTTTGTACGTGCATCATTAACTGGTAATACAATGAACTACCCTTACTAGGAGCTTTTTTTATTTAGAGAGTACATACGCTGAAGGAATAAGATAACTAATCAGTACAAAACGCGAAACAGAGTATTTTCCAAATCTTTTAAGTGGAAGCTGTGGAAAAGCTGTGGAAGTCATTAAAATGGGCACTATCACCACCCACAAGTCAATCAAAAATGGCTATTACAGATAACCAACATTATTGTAATATACCCATAGACATTGCAAAGAGCTTCATTTGCTTCTTCATTTTCCATCTTTCTGATTTCACCACGGCCATATAACTGCCAAAAAGAAATTTTGGGACAGTGAAAACATATTATAATGAATCTGTGCAAGCATTGACAGTGATTTCAATGGCTCTTCCTTCCTACACTGATCAAAAGAACAGTGTTGATCCTGTGTAAAATACCCACGTTCTTACCATTACACAGGAAAAATGTATGATCATCAAGCTATTTTAGTGGAAAAAATGACACTGTCTGGAGCCCTTGGGAACATATGCAAATTGGCAAAATGCCTGCGAAGAAGAAAATCATCACAGATCTGTGCCAATCTATTGAAAAATAATGCAACATGCAAAATAGTAAACATTGAAAACAGCATAGTCTCTGTCAAAAATTCTACAAAAGAAAGTGCGAAATATGGACAGTGGTAGCTCCATATGTATATAGATTAGACAGTACCTGGGTAATTTATGGAGAGTCAAGAGTTCGGGCTGCAGAATAGCGTAATGACTACTGGGAAGTGGTTTTGAACAGAAGGACATAAATAAGATTCACCTTTCAGATACAGGATAAGTTGGATTTCACTTCATTCCACTTAATTCTCTCTCTTCCAAAAGACATCAGTACAATAGCTTTGGTGCAGACCTGAGCAAACGTAATGAAACTAAGAGCAGCATTTCTGTGTATACAGGGATAGATTACCATGGTTTGAATGACCTTGACCTTGCTCAAACTCATATTATTGGTGGTAAAATGGTAGTAATTAGTTATATGAAAAGTATCCAAAAATGAATATTGAAAGAAAATTTATGTCTAAATGTTTTTTGTCTGTAGATGTCATTGTCTATTTGTGTGAACCTAAAAGTCACCAAAATCTCTTTCGCAAGTTGTCTATACAAGAAAACAATGTGCATATAAAAGTATGCGTACAGATCATACCATATCTTGCACAGATTTGTTAAACATGCCATGTGTCCTTCAAACAGCTATATACGGTTGGCCAAGAAGTCATATCGAATGTACCTTTTCGTAGCCATCATCTTTTTTACCTAAACTGCTCTTGTAAACATTGGTTCTAAAGAATGAAAGTTCTAAATCATGTCAGGAAATGACCAAATTTGGATAACCAAGTGACCATGATCTTGGTACAAAATATCGTGTAGATACTAGAAGTTTTTGTAAGAGATTGTTTTTGTCAACCAAATGAAATGTCTGCCTATCTTATGAACTGTGGGCAAAAGGGTTTTGCCAACATCGAGTCATGGCATTCATAAATCTTGGCCAAATGGGTCAGAAAAAATCACACATATTCATCAAGTTCAACCCAACAATAACAGCGATATTCAATGCAGCAAAAAACAGATATTCAAGAATTACCAAAACATTAACATCCATCTTCCCATACCAATATCAAGAAGTGAATTTCAGTCCTGACTTGAGACAGAAAGTCTCCCATAAAAGGTAACTGGTGGTGTTAGACCAATACTCTCAACCTTCGAAATATCTTTCATTAACTACATACATTTACTTTTTTCCAAAACATATACGCGAATTAATTCAAATTCTAGTCTGGTGTGATTACTTTTGATCATGACTGGCAAAAATCAAAAGTAAATACAGACAGACCCTTCCAACATACAGGGATGCAACAGAAAAATATACTAGGCATTGTGAAGACTGACTGAGCTAGAAATGTTTTTAGCAGAAAAAGAATATCGATTTCTACACATGGAGATGGCTCAAGTTTTTATTCAAATGGTGAACGTCTGCTTTTGTGTATATTTATGTCACAAAAAATGTAATTGACAGATAAAACTAATCCCTTATGAATGTACATGCTTTTCATTCTTAGGAGGCATTTTGATGATCTCTAACCTGTGCACTGACAACTCAGGGTATTATGCCTGTATGGCTTTTGGAGGGAAACCTGGATTTTTTGATACAATGTACAGAATTCTTTTGAGCATGGCCGATGAAAGACTCATTGATCACGTAAGATCTTCACACCAATGTTAACACCAAAGCAGGCACAGCAACAAAAGTGTTTATGACACGTGTCACATACTTGTATCCATTTAAAATCTTCAAAAAGGAAGCATGTGGAGAATTTGTCTTATAAATTTTCTGCAGCTTCATTCTGCTGTCGGCTAGCATCGTCTCCATGCACTCATTGTTTTAGTTTTATGATACATTTTCTCCACCTTTGTGCTTTAATTGTGTTTGCTTGTTTGTTTCTCTTACATAACTTGCCAGTGAGCTGAGCTTCTGAGAGAGACTGGTGTGTTCATCACCTTTGAACAGTCCACATTAAAACTTGAAAAAATGTCTTCATCTGCCCAAGCTTAATTTCCATGACTTTTAACGAAAATCTCATTGTTTTCAAGGGAGGCGAAAAGGTAATTGTGAACGAACGGTGATAGATGAAGTGGAACACAGGATATGCAGAGCTAATCGATAAGAAAGCTGATCTAAAAACATTTTTGTAACACTGCTAGGCCATAGTTTTGTTTCTGCTCTTCCCACAGTGCTAAGTAGATTCTCTCTTAGCCCAGTACGGATGCATCAAATTAATTGCCATAAATAAGGTGGTGTCGCTATTATTATCTCAGAAATTGTGAAATTTCCTTCTGATCAAAGAGGGCATCTGCGTATAAGTATTTGTAAGCGCACATACATGTATTTTATCCAAAAGTGATCACTGTTTCCTGTTTAGACTGGTTTGGGTGTATCTTGGATGGGTCTTTACCAGAGCTTTCCAATGGGTTATGCTTTTGTGAATGTAAGGTGTTTTTTTAAATTTTGATCTGAAATCTCTGCAAAATACTACTAAATGACATATGGACTATTGTTTATGAGGGTGCAGGTAGATGTTCTATTACTAAAACATTTGATAGATGGTAGTATTTTTTGTTTGTGTGTGTGTATTAACAATGTATATAGTGTAATAAGCATAGGTTTCAACTCGCCAACAATACATGTAGACGTGTTAACAAAATGATACAATGCCCTTTTCCGTGTTTTGAAGGATACGATGCCTTCTTTAGAGAAAGTTAATATCTGTTCCGTTATCTAATCTCCTGCCAAACTGTCAACAGCTCAAGGTATTTAAATGAGTTATTCCAGTTCATTTCAACCATAGTATAGGATATAACAAATAAATATGTGGGTTACCTATTGTCATTGCAAGTTGCAGTTATTATGTCATTGTGCATTATTTTAATATCTAAACTATTCGTTCTTTTAAAGGATGAGGTTTTCCAAACATCCTTTAACACTTACTTCCGATCCGAGGAAGAAATGCTTGAGCCGTTCAGAGACAATTCGCGAGTACGGTCTGCTGGACTACACCTGGTCAAAATGGAAAAACTAACCACCGAAGTCCCGCAAGAATTGCAATGGCAAACCAGTATCACGAAAGGTGCAACAGCTTAAGATAAGAAGCCTTGATAACGTTACTTTTGAAGCATACGTGTTTGCCTTCAACTATGCTTTTCTTCCTAGGACCCATCTGTCAAGGGCAAGCTATTAGGATAGCAAACAACTTGATGTACAGTTTAATTATTGGTACATTGTTTTCACCAATTTTTTCCCTTAAATATCAATAAGTGAGAATCAAATTGATAATATATCACATACAGTCGGTAGTACAATGAGACATGATTGAACAGTGTCATTACCATACAGGCTATATATAAGATTTTGTTAATCGTTTTCAGAATCATATTGGCGAAAGTGCAGATACGTTGAACCATTTGTGCGACCATACGGTTGATAGTACAATGAGACATGGTTAATTGTTCTCACAAACATACGGGCAATGATACAAAAATATATTGTCAGTCATTTCTACAAGCATACAGGCGATAGTACTATAGGATATGGTTGATAAATTTTACAAGCATAAGGACGGCAGTACAATAAGTCATGCTACATCAGGTCGAACAATTCAGGCCTTTTGAACTGATAACAATTGGTTAATACTATTTCAGGGCATTGAAGCTTGCCTAATAGGTGAAGTATCTGCCTACTTAATCAATGGCATTTTGCGCTCTAAAAATTGTATGAATGGTTATATCCCACAGAGCCATATGATGCGGCATTATGAGCAAAAATGTACTCAGTTTAAAGGTTTTCCAAACTACTCTGCTGATTGACCCGACAGGTGTCAAAAACCAATTGACACCTATGCATGTGTGGTAGTCAGTACACAGATACTGTATGAGGGTGCAATGATCTTTTCCCTCTTCACAAATTAGAGCAGGGTATTTCCCTATCATTTTTATTTATAAGTTTATACAGCCTTGTGAATTAGAAATGTAAGTGAACTAAGTAGCTTTTTTGTCCTCATTTGTCCCATTTTTATAATTATAATGTAAATAAATAAATATATATATATATGTATATATATATATATGTATATATATATTTATATATATATATATATATATATATATATATATATATATATATATATATATATATATATATATATATATATGTGTGTGTGTGTGTGTGTGTGTGTGTGTAGGTGTGTGTATATATGCACACTTGTTTTTTGGTGTTGAAGAGTTGCAAATCGTCTCAAACGCTGAATGTAAATTCTGTGGCATGGAAGGTAGGAACACTGGCGGTATGTGAATTATCCCATCTGAAACCTGTAGACGTTGGAAGTGTAAATTGTATCTATCCACGATCAGGAGGCCTGCTGGTGCTTGGTAAATGAAAAAGTATGCAGACTATGACGCTCCTGTGTCCTCATATGACATTGCATGCTGAGACAAGAGTGACACTCAAAACTCATTGGTAAAGGTAGAGTCACTAATGCGCAGGTCCATCTTGGTTCTTTGTTGGAACCATAGTTATACACAACGTCAAGGTACCAGTGTACGAAGCCTTTGCGCTAACATCCCGAAATGAAATTTACGGTTGTTACCATGAAACTGTGGGAATAGTAAGACGGTCACCCATTTGTTCAAAGCTCAAGGTCACGCAAATTACAAAAGTAAGAAGCACACGTTTTTCTGTGTCTATTTAAGCCGTTAGTTATGCCAATTCACAGATGATCCATTAAAGATCCCTTCCCGGCACCTTCCCCCGAAATGATGATGATGATGATGATAATAATAATAATAATAATAATAATAATAATAATAATAATAATAATAATAATAATAATAATGATAATAAACGTTAAGTATATCATTGTGGTTTCAACATACAGTAAGGCTCTACAAGTATATTCCCGATTACTTCAGAGGGCTTACATGGTGTAGAAGACTGCTTTGTTCTGTGCCTTTGTGTTTAAGTACGCTAATTAATGTAATAAAGATAACCATTCTCCCAGCTGGGAGCATGTAGATTGATGTCACATATGAGGTACACGATCAAAATACACTATTTATTCCCAGTCTTGTCATAGGTTTCTTGTCAGCTTTATCTGTAGAGCTAAATAGTGTATATAAAATACATGGTGCTTGTTCTAGGTTTTAAAGAGGTGTCACCACATGTTTATACATCTGGGATTTTAAATGCATTAATGATATTGATAGATACGAAGAAGGTGGGGCATATATTTTGCACATGTCAGTCGGTAGGTCGGTCGGTCCGTCGGTCGGTCTGTCAGTCAGTCGATTGATCGGTAGACTGTGGTTTCTGCACAATAACTTAAGAAGTTTTTAAGCTAGGATTTTGATACTGTCAAGGTGTATTATTCTAGTCAAAAGCTAGGCAAAGTTTGAAGAAGGGTGACCTTGACCTAATTTCCAAGGTCACAGTGGTACCTGAGTTAACTTTGGCTTCCACACATTAACTGTAGAGGTTTTTAAGCTAGGACTTTTATATTACACAGGACCATAGTCCAAAATTTGGGGCTAGACGAAGTTTGAAGATGCATGACCTAGACTTCATTTTAAAGGTCACAGAGCCACTTTACTGAATATGGTTTCATGCTTCCTGCATGATAACTTATACTTTAGAGCTAGAACTTTTATAGTGCACAGCTTTATGGTTGTTTGTAAGGGCTAGGTTGAGTTTGTAGATGGATGACCTTGACCCACTTTTGAGGTTCACACACAGACAGTAGACTTCCTGGTGCATTTGCACAATAACTGAGGAAGGTCAAGGGAAAATGAGTGACCTTGCCCTAATTTCCAAGGACATAAAGCCACGTTGCTGAATATGGTTTCTAAATGATGACTAATTTTTCAGCTATATCTTTTATATTGTCCAGGTTTTTTGTCATTTTTTAAGGGCTAGATTAAAATATAAAGATATGTGACATTGATGTATGATCAACCTTCACTAATTTTGTAAGGTCAAGAGTGCCCCATCTACCACAATCAATAGGGTAGCGAGGGCAAGGATAATGAGGGCGGGGGACATCTATGTTTTACAAACATATCTTGTTTCTTTTACATCAATGAAACAACATGCACTCATACTGACCACTACGTTATATCCAAGATCGTTACAATCATAAAATTATAATAATACCATCATCTAGTGAGTGGCTAATGAAGATTGAGTCAGGCTATATTACTACTAAGTTGAAGTGAATTATACTTGCAGATTGACGGAGGTCATGAAACACACAGGGAGCAGTTAGAATTTAATTTTTAAAAAAGCAGCACCACAGAATATACAAAATTGATGTCTAGGTGTAGCGAGATAGTACCGTTTGCAAAAATGGAAATTTTCAAAACCGCTACTCACAAGAAGACGTCTAAAGAGCAAGTGCCATAGTGGTCCATGACATATTTATACATTGTCTTTGGCGCTAGGTAACATTGTGGCCAATGACACATAGACATTTTCATTCTTTGATGCTTGGCAGCATAGTGGTCAATGGCACATAGATATTTACTTTTTTTGCTGTAGGTGACACGGAGGCAGTCAGTATGTATGCCCGGAGGATCGTCAAATCGTATAGGTCGTGGTGTAACCACGTTTTCATGAATGGCTTGTCAGAGAAAAGAAAGCGACATGAAAAGGAGGCAATAGTGGATGAAATGTTCCATCGTTATGAAAACATAATATGTGAAGATCCATCCCAGCAAGCACCTATGTTTTGCCCGCACTTTGACTTAGAGATTGTCAAAACTTCAGAAATATGAGCATTGTTGATGTGATATAAAAACTACTCACAAAACTATAAAATGAAGCTATACTTGATATCTTTCAAAGGTTGAATCCGTGCTTTTCTTCTTTTCCCACGGAAAGGGATTTTGTGTATAATTGTGTGCAACAGTTACATTTCTCTATGGACATATTAATACAGAACGTGCTTATATGTAAACATTTTCTTTGAAACTAACCAGCTTCATGGGCAACCTGAATGGTGAACTGACCATTTATACAGGCAATACATACATTTGAGTAATTCACAAGTACATGTGTACAGGCAACATATGTCTGTTCCTCTTATGGCTGTGTCTATTAGTCATAAGTACAAAGTACATCCAAGTGTTTCACAAGGACATGTGTACCGGCAGAATGTATCTCTTACTGTTATGGCTGTATCTATTACTCATATATACGAATTACACCCAGGTGTTTCACAAGGACATATATATGTACAGGCAGTATATTTCTCTTACTGTTATGGCTTTATCTACTCATAAACACACATCAAAGGACTTTAAAGCACATCATTTCACACTGAATTGAATAAACTGGTTGACGATTGATTATGTATGAACATGACGAAAGTATGCATTAAGTATTGGTGTCCTGACAGTCAACTTATGAACGACCCTGCCATTTGGCAACTTGGATAACTTATATCTATCGCTACAATGACTAGGGTTTTTTTTATCATTAACCCTTTGATAGTTCGCCACACCTATCTCCTTTATCTGAACTTACTTAAGACGGTCGATGTGTTCTGTGGGAACAAGTCAAAGCTCAATTCGCATTCGATCTTTGCAAACGGCCCTATCAATCAAATACCAGCAGCAGTACCTTATTTGTTGCTACAGCATGGGCAAAATAAGACAATTGTATGGTTGCAGAAAACATTCTCTTCTGCATAAAATCTCAGACTATAAACCCTTGGGCTCCATTATTATTATTATTATTATTATTATTATTATTATTATTATTATTATTATTATTATTATTATTATTATTATTATTATTATTATTATTATTATTATTATTATTATTATTATTATTATTATTATTATCGGGAGGGGGGGGGGTGCGACACAAGCTGGCAGGGAATTTTTATTACAAGGGACATGATGTGTAAATTGAAATGTATTACTTTCGAAGTGTAATAAAATGGGCGTCATTTGTGCTTGTGATATATATGGGTTGTTTTCTCTATTGACTTGGTTTAAGGTCACTGACATGTCTCAAAATACAGCAAAGAAATACGAAATGTTCATATTTGACTAGTATAGAAGAAGTACAATAGATGTGTTAATACTATTTGCTTTATTAATGTGTGCTTTTATGACTTCTGTGAACTTAAAAGTGGCAACATACAACTTAAATGAATTCCCATCTCTTGAGCCATGCTTGTAGGTGCCACTTGATAGGAATGATATTTTGACTGTTAGCGAACATTGGTTATATCAATTTGAACAAAGACGAGAGTTTCGTGACACATCGGCTGTCCATTTTGACCACATTGCTGACCCGTCCATTTGCAGCAAGGCATTTGATGTTGAAAATAAGCATAAAGTGGAAAGGGATATTCAATTGTTTGCGGACAGGAGTAACCCGAAGGGTAAAGGTATTGCGGCAGGTGATCCGATTATTTATTCTATTATTACTTTTGAAGAGGCATAACAGGTATATAAGCAACTGAAACTGTGTAAAGCTGTTGGATATGACCGCCTAACAGGGGACCACGTAAGGTATGGTGGTAATTGTTTGGTAAATGTACTCGTCAAATTGTTTAGAGCTGTCGTTAAACATGAATATAAAACTTGAATTTTAAGAGATCTGTTGTTCTGCCTTTCTTCAAAGGTGGCAATAAAGATCCAATGTTAAGAGACAGATACATAGATATATCTTTAACAGAAATCTTGTAGCGATACGAAATTACCTAGCCTCTGCACATGCGCAGAGGCAGAGTAGTACCTGTTCTTCAATGAACTTTCATATCCTGGTAAAGTCTATTAGCGCTGCTTTGCCAGGTCGACTTTCCATCGAGGAATTATTGTTTTTAACGAAAGTATAGTGGAGAGAGTACCTAATCAAATGAGACATGAATTGAAGTTGGATGATGAATGGGCATCCGTGAAGGCGGCATAAATCTGCTGACTGTAAGTAAACTGTATAAATTTGTATGCTTACCTATATTGGTATATCGAAGTTTTGATATTTAGTAGCACAGACAAGGAGTGTATGACGGTAGCACAAGGAAAAGCAGCCAGGCGAGTCCAGGGCTTGCCCGAGGGAGCAGGGAATGTGGCATTGTTTTAACTCTGCGGTGGGTTAGAAGGCCAAACAACGATCAGTAAGATCCGTTTATGTGGTATTTTTTGCTACACTTGCTAGCCGCGTGCAGGGAGAGAAGTATATTTTTCATTCATTTGTATCAGTACACCCGTGTTCTTTGAGACATACAGAAACTTGGTCCATAGTGAAATACCTGGAAAAATACAATGTTTTTGCAACAATAATGAAAATTCTGGATCTAGGAATAATGTTTCCAGGTAAATTAGCCTTGAAAAAGGAGGTTTAATGGAGAGTATTGGAAATTGAGATATTGGAATGGACAGGTGCCATGTTTCAAAATTTTAAATTGAAAAAAAAAAATTGTAGGCAAGTAGTTTGGTTCATTGAACTACATATATGGTGGCAACTAGCTTAACGGGAAACCGCTGCTTCTTCACAATAATGATGAAAATACTGTTTGCTGAGCATGTGTAAATGATAATGTAGGAAGACTTACGGGAATCCCCAATGCGTCCAGGCTGTGTACATTATGCACTTGTGGGGGATGTTGAAAGTTCAGGATACTTTATATTGGACTGTGAAGAGCTCAAATTTTCAAGACAGAGGTTGATTGCAAAGGTCCACAGTGTTTTTCATCTTTTTTTCTGCGCTGGAAACTAAAGCAAATTGGTTGTTCTATTTGGAAGATTGTATAAAAATATGGATTCAGTGTTTAGAAGAAAATAATAGAAGTTTGTTGTATTACGATTGCATATATGTGCAAGGTCAGAGTTACAGAGAATATTACGTTCCAAAGATAAGTTGCTTCAGATCAGAACATGGTGTGTAAGCTGTTATAGCCAACGGTTATTTGGACAGATCTTGGGGTTTTTTTGTGCTCTCTATTATATTCCTCATTTTTATCTATAATTATCGCTCCAATACTGGAGATAACAATATATATATATATATATATATATATATATATATATATATATATATATATATACATATATATATATATATATATATATATATATATATATATATATATATATATATATTTATTTATTTATTTATTTATTTATTTATTTATTTATTCATTCATTCATTCATTCATTCATTCATTCATTCATTCATTCACTCATTCATTCATTTATTTATTTATTTATTTATCAGTGCATTGACTTAGGGGAAAAAGTCGGAGCCTGGGACGACAAGTTGCCTTTTCCCGAGAGCAAAAAGAAAAAAAAATAAAGCACATTACAGTGTGAAAGGCAGAAATGCACATAGATCTCTTATTTGTTTATTAAATCGAAAGTTGTGAGGTATTAAAAATTGGATGTGGGACCCGACGTTTTGGGAACCAGAGAAGGGGTCCTGGGTACCCGGGTTGCGAGTCAATGCACCAATATATATACACATATATTATACAATATAAATTAATTGCATCAAAAATACTTAACAAGTGTGTATTTTTTAGTTTTATGGGTTTGTTTTGGTTTTGAAAGCACCCTCATACTAATGGTATTCTAGGGAATTGATTATTGTCTGCTGACACAGTCAACGAGGTGTAATGTGACCAAACGTGAAAATCTATATTATAAAGGTAACAATATCAAGTAATTGATTAATAGCCTATAACAGGGCCAATATTTTATATTTGAAGTAAGGAAGTTTTCAGTAGCTCACTCTCATCGGTATTCCATTTTTTTTTTTTTTTTTTTTGGTGGGGGCGTCACAATGAACTACAATATGGAAACCACGGTGCCCGCTTAACGAAGAAATCATTGCACTTTCAAACCTTACCATTCCCTACATAGTCAGTTTGGCAATAGAAGAGGGGGCATGCTGGACACACCTTGATGGTATACATTGCGTAGAAATTGTCCCTGATGGCCCGGTTCCAGTTACAGAGTACTGAAATCCAAAAAACACATTTTTCATCTTTGTGCATTGGATTTCTGTGATTTATTCATCTTGTTGGTCACGATGATAAATTACCATACAAAAGCATTTCCTTTTGGGAGTTCTCTGCTGTATTAACAACCAGCCCACATTTAGGTTTAAATTGATTAGTGTTATATATGACAACATATGAGAAAACCAAGTTTCAAAACTGATAATTATATATTTGGGTGCTTATTTTGGTATTGATGACAAAAATGGTGAGCCTGTGAATATTATGAATATATTCTTTGAGGTTTTCATAGATAAGATATATACCAGTTTTGGAAATTTAATCTTCAGACGATCTAGGTGTTTTAATTGGTTGAAATTGATATAATGATGTTTCATGATGAGTGTGAATGTATGGAAAAAATATAGCCAAAAATTAGATGAGCGTTTCAATTTCGCATTGTAAATTACCTTCACATGGATAGTAATATTCCTATTGCACCTGGTCACTTTCAACACTGCCTTTCCAAAAGGTACGTCACTCAGGAAAGAACTTCTATCGTACATAATCTGATTGGTTTACAAGTAAAACAAAAAACAAAAAAGGATCTCTTTTTCATTTTGGTCGTAAATTCGTTACACATATATCTTGGAAACAACTGTGTTTCCACACGCGTTTTTATTGGAGAATTTGAAATGACAGCATTGGAAATATAAATGCATACTCTGAAACCTGTATATAAATGCTGAATACAAAAACAGAAACACCGCGTCAATTTTTATGGCGAAGTATCTTCATTTGAAAGTATTGAGTATTAATCATCCATACATGGATGTAACCAGAAGGTTGAGGACCACAACAGTATAAAAGACAGGGGTATATCACATTTGGGTTGACTGAAGTTTCAATGTAGAGTCAACGTCAGCTTAATGGGGAGGGAGGGGATCTGAGACAAAACGAAATTACTTTATAATTTTTTTTATATCCAAGACGATTCTTGACGGCTTCCCTCAGGACTAACAAAATAATACGTGCTGGTTGGGGTGAACTTTACTAATAAATTGATAACAGCAATAAAACTACCAAAGTGTGGGCTATTAATTTGTATTAAAAGGTATCAAATGATTAGGATTTTGAGCTAAAACTCCATGCATGAATACTGCAGCTTTTGAAACCACTATCAACACATTGAAATAAATATAGCACTGTTTTCGTTGAAATGAGACAATAGGCAGGAGAATAATCCTACCTCACTCTCAAGATTTGTGAATCTTGTTTCAAGAAAACAAAGTTACGAGACTTTTCTTGAAACAATATATGGAAAATGTTGGGACTGAGAGAGGATTTTCCCTTCAAACAAAAATATTGAGAATACATATCTATTTTTCTTTCCTATAAGAGGAAAATCATTCTTATTTTGAGAAAAAAATCAGAGTACTGTTCTTGGTTATGTTGCTCAAGATAACGATTTTTACTGCACAATATAAGGAATATGGGCAACATTCCTGGAAATAGCAACTAAAACCTAGATACAAGGTTTTTGAAATTAAATATTAAAACTTGCAGGATGCATATAGTGTATTACATTACAAGTACTATAAATTTCAGAATGGCCTCTTAATGAGGGTGTGGGAACAATTCGTCACTGTAAACATGTTGAATCAACCCTTCCAAAATCCATTGCTGTTTTCATTGCAAAATCTAACAAATTTCAGTCAAGTTTGACCCCATTCCTCCAACTCAAATTGCAACCACGCATTTCTCAGATTTTATTTCTCAGATTTTGAAAATTCAATTTTTGGTATTTATGAAATATAGGTTTCTGTTATGCAGATGTCTCGTATTTTTACTAGTTACAAATTATTAATAAAACTCGTGTGCTGAGTTCAGGCATCTCCTTTATATCCAAAATAAGAAAGGGAAAGGAGAAACATAAGTAAACCACATATTTTCCAAAAGAAAAAGCAGTTTGTGTCATGCAGTAGTCTTCTCTGTAGTCTTCTTTTTAGCTTCAACTTCAGAGTGGGTGTTACATAAATGGCCTTATTCAGTTAGCTTTTCTTCTGTTTTTTTTCTACTACTGAAACGAAGTGATATCTTGTTATGTAATTTCCTTAAGTTCCTTGCGAATCCACCAATAAAGGTTGCTCATGAAAAATAAAAGTGTGTGTACTCAGTTCAACATTTGTAATTTCATATCCCACTCAGAGGTATACACCTGCGGAATTCATTTAGTAACAATTCTATTCAAAGGGCAAAGGGCAAAGATCAAACTATTCTGAATTCATCCAATAGATTTCTTGGCTGAAAGCGTTTCACATTTTACTGAATTCATTCTATGTTTTCCATGTCAGTAACATATGGTTTCTCCATCAAAAAATGCTTACTGAATTCGGCCCATAAACTCCCTACTGGCTTCGACGTCAAAGCTTAAAAGGTTATCATATGTACTGAATTCAGGCACTGCTTTTTCTTTTATGGACATAAAACAATATGACATGATTAAAGTCAAAGCTTTATCCACGCAACCCATCCTGCCATTTTCCTGTCAATCACGGCTATGACTTTCTGTACTTTCATTTTTCTGCAAACACTTCGTTCACCCTTCACCCAATATTCGAACTAAAATGACATAAGACAGTATTTGTAACACAAATCAATAAGGAAACTAATGTATGATATTTGGAAGATATACATGTAACTTTTATTCCGCATTCACATACAACTCAAGGTTGTCTGTTCTTAATTTTTTCATATATTATCCCAACGTTTAGTAGTCAGCCCTGTGCACGAGCCACACTTATGGTGGGCGACACCTGGCAATTGGCGAGAACGGTTTTCGCGAATGCATGTGGGAGTTGACGACGGTAGCTGGCATCAAAGGCCATTTCACCGTCGATAGCGGGAAGCGATGCTATTTGAGGCAGTGAAAGCTTTGAAACATGTAACAAAGCCTCAAGGATGTATACTACATAACGAAGATCAATGAACACAAGAGATGGACAAGTGAGATTCCTCCTTGCGTGCCATGTCATATTCATCCAGTAAATGCGGGAGAAAAAAAAAACAAAGACTGAAAAGGAAGAGGAACCAAGATCGAGTGCAGAGCAGTTTGACCAATAGAAACAAGTCGCCAGCTTTGCTGAGTAATATGACTTATAGCCAGACGAGGAGCAATTGTTATGAAGACTGTGCCATATCATTCATTGTGCTGCATGAATATGCCCTTACTGTACTGTTGTTTTTGACCACTAATTTCTGGCCACTTACTGTGATGGTATACGTATATGGTAATTTAGTGACTTCAGTTAAACCATTTTGCCCTGCCCGGGAGTAGGTTGAAGTAAAATAAAATTATTGACACATTTTTCACATTCTAAACACATTTTCTTTCGTTGATTTTGTAATCCTGTTGCCTTTTGCCATGAGTGATTGATGCCTTTTCTCGCTACGTTAAAGCCTCCACGGAAGTGCAATCCTGACCTGATTAAAAGAGGGGGTGTGATCAGGGATGAAGGATGTCTAGAGTATCATTAGTATTGCCATTCATGATGCAAACTGATGACTACACATGCATTTTACACGCCCTTAATAAGAATACCAATTATGTGTATCCTAAACATGGTTCTGCTGATCATGTGCTCACTGATATAACAGCTTAAATTACATATACATTATCATTTATAGTCCGTGACTTGATCCACTTAAATGAAGCGATTTCTCATGGTGCAGTCTTTGTTTTCATGCACAGACTAGTTAATTTAATGCTGCAGGTGTGCAACATGGTACAAATTTGAAATGTGCTCACTGGTGGTGTAATGATATAATCATCAAAAGATTCTATACCATGATTTTATCTTTTGTTGCACGTTTAATGCCAACATAGCTTCACCATCATTATAAAGATTTTGTAGGCATTGCGCCCTTCAGGCATAGATATCCTGATATATATATATATATTAATCAGACAGATATACCTTACCTAACTGCTCTAGTTTTACTGTGTACTGTCATATCTGTGTGCATGTTTCGTGCGCAAAACAACAGTACCTTTTTCACCCCGACATAAATGATTCATTGATAAAAATACTTGAGCCGAATATATGGCGTTGTTTTACAATATGATATGTATTTTAGGTCTGTCGTTTGACAATGTACGGAGTCATTACACACAATAGAAGAACAGAAAACTCTAGGACTTACATATGAGCATTGCCTTGTCCATGTAAATACATATTATATTGTAGTTTTTGGTAGTTACTGTATACACATAAAGAACCTGAGCAAATAAAAAAATCCTATCATATCGAAACAAATTGTTAGAGTCCGTTCTCGTAAACAACTTGTCTTAGCTTTGGCTGAGGTGCTTTCAAAAGAAATTTGACGAAAATGCAGGCAAAAGGTTTAAAGCAATTATTATTCATTATATACAAACACACGAAGAATAGCAGACAACGAAGTACCAATTAAAGTCTTTCAATCAGGAGAAAAAATCCTGCGTCACTCCAAAGCAAATGCCTAGATACTTTATCCCAAAGTTTCCCTGAAAAGGAAAAGAAAGCCACTAACATCAAACTGTCAAAAGAATAACAAAAATGTGAAAAAATGATAAATAAACATCATTGACCATATCCCAGTCCAATAAAAATGATACAAACCGCCGACGGAAAGTCTCGATCAAACTTGAAATGGGCCGATTGTGTTGTTTTCCAGAGTTTTGTCCTCCGGCGAAACTGGGAAGATATATTGGTAACAATGAAATACAAATAATAAAGATCGCTCACGGAATATTTCATTCAATATTGGAATACAGCTGTTATACGGTATTGCTGGAACATAACGCCTTCTGGAAGAACCAGGGATACATATAGTTTAATTGCCCATATCTTTTCCTCTGGCTGTTTGTTTTCTATGCAACACTTTTGGTTTTCGTGCAGTAGTTCTTGAACAAAAATTTAAGAAACATGTGAAAATATATATGTGAATTTGACCTATAAGGAGATTTGATAATGGTGTGTTTGTCATACTTCTTAAGGTCACAGAGACATTCATGTGAGATAAGCACTAAAAGTATTAACAAAATTGGTGTGGAAATTGGACACATTTTGTATTAGGGCAAAACAAAAGTTCGGATTGTATCTTCGTGCACCTGACCTAAAATAGGATTCTGTTTGAAAGTTAAGAGTTACGAAACGATTAAAAAAAAACTACTACATTTTGTTAATATCCTGTCATCCAGAGGAAAGGACTGTTGATGTAACTTATAATTTGATGACAGCACAGCTTGATTAGATTCTACAATTAGATTACAAAATTCGAACAGCTAATACGGTAAATTGATGAAGAATTAAGAAAACATAGAGGCAGTCAAGGATTAGAGGAAAGAAAGACAGTTATGTTTTGAAATGCTCCAAGGATGTCATCTACCTTGATTTTTTTTTAATTTTGTCCATGAGTATTCTCAATTCTGCTTTTCATTGAGTTATATATCTTATTTACCATGACCATCTAATGTATTTTGTGCAAGCCTGTATTCTACAATAGTTGTGTATTGTTCTTCGTTTGACTAAATGTAATATTATATTCATGTATCTCTTCAGCGAATGGAGGATACAAGGAATATACTTACATACTAAAAATAGAACTCGAGCCCACTACTACAGTATGATACACAACCAAGAAACTTCTTTCGACCATCGAACACCTGAATGATACCGGCTTCCAGGCATGTAATATTATGTAACATGTCACGCTACAGGAGCTAGTCTTGGCTGGGCTCCTTCACAGTAAATCCACCCTGCTGAAGCGTGCATCATTAGAGACTGCCTCCAAACAGTATATATTTCCGAACTACGTGCTTCAAATCTGTAGAAATGGTAATTTGAAGCTCTTGCTGTGCAAATGAAACATCAACGTCCATGTATATTCTGCAGGATTTGCCAACTTTAAGTTTATGAAAACAATTTAAGTCCCATATGCCCAAATATTATATATTTTTAAATCCATTTGTTTAGCCTCTGGAATTCCCATAATAATAGTAATAATAATAATAATAATAATGATAATAATGATAATGATAATAATGATAATAATGATAATAATGATAATAATAATAATAATAATAATAATAATAATAATAATCATAATAATAATAATCATAATAATAATAATAATAATCATAATAATAATCATAATAATAACAATAACAATTATAATAATAACAATAATAATGATGATAATAATAATAATAATAATAATAATAATAATAATAATAATAATAATAATAATAATAATAATTATAATAGTTATAAATAAATAAATAAAATAAACATTGTGAACATGTATATACAATAAACCAGTTGTATCCATCTGATTTGTGCATCGTCCCGTCACGCAAATCAGTTTTGAAATTTAATTCACAAACAGAGTGCAGCTAATGTAACCTATATCAATTATTTGATGCGATAATAACACCGTATAACCCAAGAAATTATACCATCAATAGTATTCTTAATCCTTGTTTGGGCAACAGATATCTAAACCATCCTCTGATTTTAGAGATCAAAGTATTCCCATGGCAGTAGCTCTGCCTCACATTGCGCTATCACACTTGTTCAACTGTACAGAAAAAAATCTGACCAACACTGTGTCCGAAATCACTGTTCCAATGACCTGGAAGAGATATGAATGAAATCTTCCTCCTTCAAGTTTCCCTGCTTACCCACATGGCTGGATTGTAGGCCCTGTCGTTGTCACCAGAACTGTCGGTGTGCCATTGGTGACAGTTCTGATGCGCTTATTCCCGGTGTTTTTCCAGCATCTCAGCCCTGTTTCAGCACTATTAACCTCTGACCCACAAAACAAACTTTGTCACTTGAAAGGTGAGTGTGTCCTACTCATCAAAGCAATTTCAAAGCATCCGCACTCTTTCCCCTTGTTGCACCGAAGAGACATTAATGGATTTTACTTTAGTGCACAACGTTCTTGGCCTTCATGTTAATCACCAAAACCCACGTTATATAATAAATGTACACAGGTTTCTGTTGTTCTATAGTTATTAAATTTACCGAAAAGATGTGCACAGATTTTGGAGGTTGTGTTTGTGATATCAATGCTAAGTGTGGATGATACGGACACGCCGTTCACTCTCTTCTTAATGTGCGCGAACAGAATAGTGGCGTGATTAAACAGACAAGGTAACCATTCTCGATAAAATTCACAATGCTTTTACCTGTGGCCCACATATCTTTATTTTCTTTTATCCTCTGAAATCATTGTTCTTGTTGTCCTTGTCGGCAGTGTAGAATCACAGTTTGTCAACCAAGGGTCTGATTTTTCGGGTGTCATTTTCTTCCATTTACAAAGTAAAATAGCTGAAAATGTCTCACGAAACTTTCTGAAATTTTAAATGCAAATAAGAGTAAAACAAATATGCTCATAAAGGTTTTTCTAAAATTAATGAGATTGTTGTAAGGTAATGCACAAGAGGCCTGACAAAGCAGATGTTAAGTGCTGCAATTTATACATATGTCAAAAAGTCAGCATAACACACCTTCCCATGCTTAGGTAACCTTGTCTTCCAACCCAAATATGTCATACCCTCTGGTGGAGGTTGCTCAGAAATTTTTCATCTGCAGGCTAAAGACCCAAAGGAAAAGTAAGATTGTGAGGCATTTTCCAAGAGCGAACACGTTTTTCAGTGTTGTTGCAAAATGTAAAAATTATTGGAGAGTAACCATTTGAAAAATTTATTCAAGGTACAATTTTACCTAGTTTTGCGCCGTTCCAGTTTGCAATTTACAGACATTTACATGCAACTTCATCTACATCAATAACTCTTTAGTTATTATGCTGGCATGCAGTTTTGCCCACTATTACATAGTTTTAAAAATCACAAAATGTCATTAATTCCACCTGACAAAATTGCATCATGCAAGTCTATTCATGCTGCAGGAGAGCGCACGGTTCCACCTGCCCAAATGACTAAGATTTAGAGATGTCTAGAAGTGCTATGTGTAATTTTAGATCAAGTGGCAAAGTGCTTTTATAGTCCTACCCCCCCCCCCCCCAAGAAAGTGAAAAGCAGCATTAACAAAAAACTGATTGTTAATTTTAAACATTGGGATACCCTTTGTGCCAAGTGAATAAACCCACTAAAGCCAGTGCAAATCTATCTGAAATTGTTTAATTTATGACCACTGTAAGAAAGCAGCTTTGGGCTTGGGATATGTAAATCCACGGCAACCCATTGCACATTTCTTTGTGATGTTTTCTGATTACAGCGACCCAATTGTCATTACAAATGCCGGTACAAAACGCACACAAACGAGGATGATAATCATAAATCTGATAGTGCTGAAAAGTTTAGTAAGAAACACATTTTAACTGAAGCGATGAATAGATAACGACTGTTATGAAGTTCGCAAAACAATGAGCAAAAATTCTGTAAGCCCCCCAGATCAATGGAGCAAGATCAGATAAGCAGATTTGAAGAGCCCTGTTTCAGGTACGTCTCTACCACGTTTAAAGTGGATCTTCCTAATAGTTTTATGGAAAAAGGCCGAAATACCATTTGCGGACGTCAATCGCTGCATGATGGGTGGACCACCACATAAGCTTAGCTGCCGGACAAGTCAGCTGCGCCAAAAACATATTAATGCTTGATGTATGCTTATCATACAAAGTATAAACAGCGCACACAAACTTCACTTTGTTAGACACAAAATCTATTGTACTTAGCGCATTACAGTGTAGACGTGCTGCTGTAGTTATATTATATGAAATGCTCGCACCCTGTTTGTGTGATTCAATAAATACAGAGACTGTATTTCAGATAGCTTACACTCTATGAACCAAATATTATATTAACTTTGAGCTTAACGTTTTTGTTAAATAGATGAGGTCAATACGTAAAGCCTTATTGCGAAAGGTGTTTGTGCCTGGGACCACAGTTTTTATTTTTGTTGGTACCAAAAAAATAGGATCATATGCGGAGTAGTTTTCTAGATCTAATTGTACTGTTCTAAGAAAAAATGTCAAACATATTCAATCCACAGTTTATGTTCCTAAGGCAGAGTTCTAAATGATTGTTCCCTCTTTCTCCAAAAGGCCAATAAGGTTTAATATGCTCTAATTTATTGATATTTGCGCGCTATCTAACCTGAAAAAATAACAATAGATTTCAATGTTAGGTACAGTGACGCAATGATTTGCAAGCACGACAAGGCAAAAATTTTGTGATGGCCAGAAATGTTCTGTCATTTTGTCGGTTTATGTATTTAAAAATGTGACGTTTTTTAAGTAGCATCAGTAAAAAAAAGATGAAAAAACAAAATAATACAGATATTGATATCTATCAAACAGGTAAATCCATCCATCCATCCATCCATCCATCCGTCCGTCCATCCATCCGTCCGTCCATCCATCCATCCATCCATCCATACATACATACATACATACATACATACATACATACACATATATACGAAGATACACATGTCTGGATGGATGAATAAAAGGATTGAGAAAGGACAAGAGTAGACGAATGATGGATTCACAGATACTGATATACACACATACATTTAAAAAGTTGCAGGTAGTATAACAACAGATAAAGTAGCAGACATTAACATATACAAGGTGTACTGTTTTTCACACTACCAATGTTTCTTACCTTGAACAGAGAGGGTATATGTAAGGATTAATGGAGGTATTTGCCAGACCCACAATATGTAAATTAAACTCAATACCATATTTGGTGCTAATTTGTCCTATTCTACTTGGCAGAATCCACCTATTCAAAAGGATACTGAAAATGATTGCAGGTGCCCAACAAAGAAAAAAAACAGAAAACTACCAAAAGCATCATCTTCATGACCTGCAAACATACAAAGAACTTTTGTTTGGAATCTCATATCAAAGCAATGACTACATCAGAGAGATGTAAGAACAAGTTGCCATGGATTAGAAGTTACAAAAATGTAACTTCTAATCCATGGCAACTTGTTCTTGCATGTCATGCTGATTACCATAATCACACAAATTCAATTAGACATCTATGAAGGATGTCAGGCATGCACACACTATCTTTCTGAATCATAGATGGAACCAATTGCAAAAATCGCTAATAAAACAGGTGAAAATGGGGAAAGGGATATTTAATCACAGGCTATGACAATATATGTTCAATGTCTCTGGTGTCTCTCACTTCGTTATTAAATACCACAACAGAAATTAGTTTACCATGCTTTAAATAAACTTTAGTAACAATTCCTTAATTAAAATACTTTTGTTAAGTTACTGGTTACCAAGAGTTCCTAATGTGCCCAATGAATCGCTCTTTGAGTTTTGTTTATGAACTAACGGCTTTAAATTACACATATTTAGATGACAATCGTTTTATAGGACAATTGCTCGTCTTTGGGCATTCGGAATCAACTGCATTCACTGCCACAATTCAAGGAAAGAGTACTGTATTGAAATAAAGCTGTGCTACACTACATCGAATGAGAGAAGAAACTGGTATTAGACATGTGTCTGTTTGTCAGTCAGCTGAGCTAAAACCAAATGCATCTGTAGTAATGAATTCGAAGTTTTTGGTTCAATTATAGACAAAATCTTCTTCAGAACAGCTGAGGCAAACTGTATGCAAACCCTCCCAATGATTCGTAGACCTATACGTTTTCAAGCGGTGATCATTGATTTTCTATAGTTGAACCGGTATTTTTGCAGTTTTTGACTAAAATCATCATTAAGATTGTTTTGAAACTAGGTAAAAAGGTAGCTCCAGTAAGGGAATAAACAAAGGTGTACATAAGGTGGTCATACACTAAATTGACAATTTTTTTCCTGATTTAAACTATTTGTTTCCTGAATTTAGCTAATTGTCAGATAATGCATGCAGTCCTTAAATAACTATGTGAGTCTAAGGGGATCCAAATGATAATTCACGTTTCCGACCCTTTCACTAATACTGTCACCCAGATCTACTTAAACTTGCTGGTGATCTGCCATTGATGGGTCTGTACCAATTTGTCTTTAATTGTCATGCTCTAAACCGTATTCGGTTTTTCATGATTTGTTTGGGAATTTCCCCGAAATCCCCTGTCGTAAAGTTGGTCTCTCAATCAATTGCTTTTTAAATTGCGCAGGGATATTTTGGGGGTTCATAAGACCCGAATTTGTTCATTTGATGAAACTGCTATTACTTCTTTTTTTTTTTCTTCAAGATGGATTTCTGTTATGTTTTCGCCTTGTCAAATGTATCCTCGTTGTACAAGTACATGTTGTACTTTCTTCAAAATTGATTGCTATGTACCTTAATTTGATGATCACAAAATCTGTACACTGGATGGTACTGCTAATATTAACACATTTTTGAAAATAGGAATTGCTGACTAGGTTTATACATATGCCAGCAATGCTATCATGCAGACAGATTGGAATATAACACATGGGCTCATATGTAGGTAATGATGGATCCTAGCCCCATGAATACAAATAAATAGGAAAGTACCTACGATGTTTCTTTCTTGTTGTCCATTTGGATATCCAGTGACCGTTAAAGGCAAGGTGACGTAATGGCATGTATTTCAGTAACTCTGAATTCTGGGTTCATGGTAACTATAAATACCACCAAGACAGTACCTGTCGAGTTTCTTTTGGTGTTGTTAATTTTGACCTTTGGACCTTGAATGGCAAAACTAGCACGTAATGGCATACATCTCTATCATGCTTGCTCCTATCCATTGTCATCTCAAAACTAATGCCTCCAACAGTGTGAGTGAGTGGATATTTATTTTTGCATAGCACAGAGTGTTAATAGTCTTAAATAAATGTGACCTGGACATTATTTCAAAGGACAAGGAACAAGTTTAGTCTGGGCATCCAAAATTAGCTAAGCACAGTTTGCACAGTTTCCATAATAAGAGCTTTACAGTTATGTGTCTTACCTTTATTCTCCCTCGTATTATTATATTATGTGCCGTCGAAGACTGCAATCCATAGCCAGAACGTTCAATGCTATAAGAAATATAATTTATAAGTTGCACACCGTAATGAACAATGTGCAATTTACATGCTGGCCTAAACACACTTAGCTCCTTGCATGCTGTAATAAGGCTAGTTTACACATCATATACTGTAATAAACCCTTAGAATGATACTATAATAAAGACACTTGCGCTATGACCTAAGTAACATCAACCTTACATTATCATATGTAATATTGATTCATTTCGTTATCCTAATATCAAAGTCGGTATTTTGCAGTGATATACTTCTCTAACTTCTGGTGTATAGCGCACTACTGATGTTACAATCTATGCACTGAGAAGTGTTTTTATTCCTACATAATATAAATTGTCATTCTACAGAAAGGCTATACATCGTGAATGTAAATCCACGCTCATTATAACATCAACCTGGGAACTCAGTCAACCATTTTGCAGTGGACCCAATGGCACAGGCTCTGAGAGTTTGCCTAAGCGATGGCACCAGATGTCAGGGATTCAACCTCACAGGGCATTGATAGGAAAGTATTTCATTTTTTTTTTCATTATTTGAAACACTGTTTGTGTTTTAGTGCTGTGAGCTATTGCTGTGACATCAAAATTATATTAGAGGTGTATTCATCTATACACAATAAAGATTCAGAGAGCATGTAACAAATATTCATTTTTACTAGACTCTTTGTTCTTGTCATTTCAAATATAATGATGAATGAGCTCCCAGTACACTAAAGAACAGCATTAACACAATTCAATCAACTGTTTTCTTAATCTACTTGAAACCAAAAAATTCGTTTCAACCAAACCTTTGTGAGAAATAAATACAAGTGTACCCTTTGCTTTAGTCATGATTGTGATAAAATGGAATATTTCAAACTCTGAGCCACGTGTATTTACGTTTACATCCTTCATGCTGTTACATAATTAACTTTTTGGACTCGCGTGGCCGGGCCTGTCACCAGCAACCTTCGGCTCCAGCCACTTGCTGAACATGGGTTACACGTATCACCAGCATCAAATCTCTGTTCTAAAAATGTCTCAAATGAGGGATGTATATGTGAGTGGCATAGTCGATACATCCAAGCTCACTTTATTTCTACAGGTACAACTACTGTATTGCATTTGGGGTTGTGCCAGATCGGGATCTTTATATGAGCAAGTCGACAAGCAACAAAGAAATACCCTTAGTATATTTTATTTTTGACCACAGAGCGTCCAATCCTGGAACCTTTCGCACAAACGACATTATCACAACGTTCAACACACAAAATGAATGGGTAAAGTCAATGGAAGTAGTTGAGGTGAATTTTATAATCAACACAGCCAGGTTTGTTGTATGTAATCCTGTATAATCACTGTACCGTGTTATGTGTTGCTCCATATATTATGCGTTGTACCATGTTGGGGAAAGTCCACCTATATGGTGACCCTGTGCAAAACTGAATGATCTGATCCTCAACTTCCGTAAGTTAAAACTGACACTGATGTTAAAGGTTATGAGAACATTTTTTTCTAAAATATGTACTATATTACAATAAAACGTTTGCTGTGGCATCTATCATAAAATTGATATTAAAGAGACACATTGTTTACAAACCAGAGTCCTATAGGGCAAAGTGGGGCATTACCTGCCACTCTCGCACATATATCTTAGAACCTCAAGACTTTGGACGAACCACTGTCCATAATTGCCCATACCTTTTATCATTATTTGAGAGCGCAATGCATTTCTTCAAACTTTTCAAAATGACTATACCAGACCTGGTGTATGTGTATGCCATCACAATAACTGGTATGGCTACTTGCAGGATGATTGGATAAAGAACTTTGATCAGCTTTTCCACTTGTGGCGTGCTGATCATATATTGGATACAACGGTGTGTTAAATGTCCAGAATTAGCCAGAAAGGAGACATTTACGAATGCCTGAAAGAAAATAGCAACCTGTCATTAATTTGATTAAAACATTCAGCAGGAAATTAGCAACCGTTGTGTTCCAATCGTACAACGAATTTAATTCTTTTTTTTTCTTTTTCAGCTGACAAATTTGGCATCAAGTGAAGCATTCTAATTGTCTGTACATTTATGTATATATACTTAAAACGAGTATTGTATTTCGACTGCCCACTACACCATAAAGATGTTCAACATAAACTAAAAAACAGTTTTCACAGTTCTCGAATGACCTTGTCATTGAGCCTGTCAATTCACTGGCATTTTGTCATGGTCAGAAGCTATGTAAACATGGCAGGGTTTTTCCATGGGTGTGGGTACTTTTACACTGTTTTGTACACTTAAACGAAAGTCTTTAGAAATTGTCTCTTAAACTAGTTGCCAATTGGTTTAAAGTTGCGAAAGAACGCTTTATAATGGAATTTGCTATTTATTCAATAGTTCGAGCACTATTTTAGTTATGATGTTTGCCTATAACAACTAGACTGATGCAGTTTTTGGGTTCCTTTTGGACAAGCAGTTGCATCTATGGACAGTAATAAAGGTGATATTGCATGGTGTTCGAGAGAAGAATTCTACCTAAACTGAAATACTTGCAATGTTTAGTGAATTTGAACTTGAAAACTACTGGTAAACAGTCATAATGCTATTCTAAAAGACTATGCAATAAACTGTTCAAGGAAACTATCGGTTTTTTTTTTTGTTTTGTTTTTTTTTTTTTTTTGGAAAAAACACAATTTGTAATGACAAAACTTGAGGTCAAAAGCAAGGCAGAGCTATCAGAGTATTTATTAGGTGTATGTATGAACAACAAATTAAAATGTCTATCGAATGGGTTAGGATTCCATATGAGCTGCGTGTTGGAGACTTTTTCAGCGCGACTAACTAGCGACTAACGATATGTGTAGGTAAACGTTCTTATCTGAGAAATCTGTCAAGCTTTGCCTCTCAGATAGAGTCCAACATTAATCAACTGCATTTGGTTGTGATGCAGTTTGGTTCTTGGAGAACCACATCTTTAGGAAATGATAATAATAGAGAATAAAAGGCCAAGCGTTTTTTATGACCACCACAAAACACAATACAGAGCATATCAATAATTCTTTATCAAAACAAACAATGCCCCAGTAATTTATCTTCGCTTTAACCCACCACTTGGCATTCTTTTCCGCTCTTTGGTCTCTACCTTGGTTCACACATATCTTATTCCAAAGAAAACAATTGGAGAGAAGGGCAAGGCCCTATATTAACCCCTCTTGTCAGAAGAGGACAATATCACAGGACAAACGAGACGTCAAGGGTCCAGAGCGAAGCTCTAAACTGCTGGCAGTTAAAAGACACCGCCAGGAGGAAGAGCTCCGCCCTGGATCAACAAAGTAAACAAGGACACCACAAGTTACAAGACAGATAGTGGGGCGATTCATTAAAAAGAAGCAATGAAATTGCCAATTAACGACCATTTCATTGAAGATCCATAATTATGTAGTGCAGTTATATAATACAAATGCAGGATTAATTGTAAATCAATTCATCATGTAACAACACCGGTTTGAAAACGTTTGGTTTTTAGAATGTAATCTTGCACTGCCAGGAATATTTTCTTACTAATTTCGAGAGTCTCTACCTTACGAAGAAGAAAAAAAAATGCATTATTGCTTTTGTTTCGTATCTCTTGTCTTAAAAGTTCAGTCTATATCACACTGAACATGTTGTCAATGTTTTTGGAAAATACTTTCGAAGCGACAAATTTGCTCTAAAATGTAGGATAAAATTTGATTTTTCAGGAGTTTGCATCTGTTGTAATTCCAGCTAACAGATTTTGATGTTGTAATATCAGTGCAATCATATTTGTGCACTGTGCCCTGAACGAGTAATTTTGTGGTATCATTTTCAGCATCGAGACAACAGACTATGTCCATACTGGCCATGATTAAAATAAAGATTCATATGCACTTGGTTCCACTAATTGATATAGCTTTATAACGGTTCTTGTTCAATCATAGAATGGTATATTAATATTACAAGTTAGAACAGGCCAAAGAGGCTCAGGTGAAATTGTCTGTTGATGCGCCTCCTTGCTGCCTCCACATGTCCACTGATGACTTTTTTTCAGTGATAATTCACATATACTTGAAAACCTTTCCGTTACTATCATCATCATCATCATCATCATCATCATCATCATCATCATCATCATCATCATCATCATCATCATCATCATCATCATCATTATAACCTCTAAACGGTGTATGTCTGTTGGCTCGACATCATCAATCCTAGCAACGAATTAATCATTTTGGCGACAAGGGTATGGCATAATGGTTTGTATTCTGTTCTAAAGTCCTGGGAAGGAAACCGGCGTTTTGATCTCCTGTGCTATTTAGGCGTATGTTTTATATTTTTCATTAGGAAATATTTGCCTTCACAATTAAACACACCCATACCTATATGATTACCTACTAATTATCAATCATACATTGTAATTTTTGTTGGAATCGTGATGCGTTGTACAGGTACATTGCCGTCATGGAAACATTTATTGTAATGCAATACATACCCAGAAATGTAGTTGAGGTAAGGCCATAATAACGCCAGATACCCACATCATAAGAGTCAAAATTAATATCCGACCTGAAGCACTCATTTTAAGGGAACTAACTGGATGGCAAATGACAAGGTATCTACAATTAAAGATAATCAAACTTGAATGCAACTATATTTACCTTGATACACTGGTACAGTTAGGCCCCTAATTAAAAATACAATGCAATGAAATGATTTTTTTGTGCTGCTGTTTTATCACTTCCAAATATGCTATAAAATATTTAAAATGAATCATTTTGATGTTTACATGAATTAAAAATTCACGAAAGCAGATTTAAAATGGACTATCTGATGGATTTTAATAAACTGCAAAGCAGAGAAAAAGTGACGCAAACTTCAACAAAAGTGAACACGAGTTCTGAAAAATGTTAATTTATCATTAAAGAAACAACATAGTTGTGGGCACAGACATAAGGAATTTACATTGATATAAATATGTGATAAAGCAGACAAGGTAGACAGTATTGAGTAGAACTGGTAATGAAACGATAGCAACCCAATTTTTTGGTATGTACAGTCTACCACATGGCAATTATACAAATATTTTGTGTGCTCTGCATAAAGTGAACTCAGTGCTGCCTGGCATCAACATGCTAGACAAGTCGGTATTACCTACATTTTGGAAATGAAATGCCTTGTTCCCGGACAAAATATAGAAGTCTCGCATTCCTTTGGGATCCATTTCAATTATTCCCTGTGGTAATTCCTTGATGTTCAAATTGTTCTGCATTCGATTTTAACATATAGTAATGCAGCTAAATTATTATATGCACATTGGCATACGAAATAAGCTTTTTGTCCTCTTTTGTTGTAAAAAGTACTGTCTGTAATTTTGCGGACTGGAACGTACAGTAATATGCCTGAGGACGCCATACATTAAACAGAGACTGTACATACTACATTAACTGTCATGTGGATGATCGTGTAGAGTAGGCACTGCAGTGTATGCTTCTATATTTAAATCTCAATTATGTCTTCAAAAGTTTTTCTGCACAGTCATTGACATGTTTGCTGCTTCTTCTCTTTATTCTTTTTAAACTGTAAATGCACATGAAAATAAAAAGAAGGTAATCTTTTGTGTCTCCAACGGTAATTGTATCATCCTACCTTTCGATGCTAATGACAACCATTCCAGACATTGAGGAACCTAGAGCAAAATATTCTATGAAGTGTATTAATTTACACTCTAAGGAGGAACGAATGACATCAAAAGGGAAAAAATAATCCATAATCTGAAACAAGTATATCATGGTGACAAGTACAAACATTGTATCACTGCATGATCTTTCCCATATATCGTAGTCATAAACTCCATGATGATTACAGTAGTGCATTTGTTCAACATACATATTTTGAAGTGCATTACATATTGGTCAATGTGAAAATTGTTTTTAATATAATACCATACAAGTTTTAAGAATGTAGGAATAATGATTTAAAAAATCGCCGACACATACGCTATTATCATTTGGGAATTACCAAATTGTATCATATTCCAGCATTGTGATTTAATGCAAGATGTTCTTGGGCTGTAGTTAACCTGCATATTTCTCATGTGATTTCACCTTCCTGGCTAGCTACATTATAAATAGGAATTGTCGGTGAAGTTTTACCTCTGTAGCAGGCCAACAAACCATGGCATTATGTTTTTAACTAGTCTTAAGCGTAGAAGTAGTTGAGTATTTCTAATTGTAAAACCTAGGTCTTATATTTGTCTCCAGTCCAGGAGTTGCGATGTGTTGGGGAAACCTAAGCGCTAAAACCGGCAAAGAGGTTTGTGTGGGGGCCCCGTTGACATGTTGTCAAGAGATTTTCCCTATTTCATAATGTTATTTCAATGTAATAAACGCTTTTTAGTTTGCTTTCCAAATGTTCAGCAAAGCTTACAGTATAGTTGTTGTCGTGTTTACCTGTGTATTCACAAGCTGGACCTCTCATATACTAGCGCCTACAGTGTATTCAAACTTGCTGGGAGTGTACCATGCTGGGGATCCAAGCAAGATTGTTTATATGGTCACGGTTCAAGATGTGTTTGAATTTCACGTGGATTTTGTTATAATTGCTATTTATTTCTTGACCTCGGGACAGCCGGATCGCATACATGTTCTCTACCCGTTGCCACTTTAATGCTTTTTAATGATTTTGAATGTATTATAATAATTATGTAATTAATAATAGGACTTAATGTTTGCATGCTTCATGTAGTTTATCAGTGTATATGGCTGTATATGACATTTTGTTAAAAACTTTTGATGAGGTCTTCCTTGGCGTTGCATGGCATACCCTTTGGATGGATCTGTACTTGTAAAAGAGAAAATACACTTCCCTGGGGATTTCTCCATGTCGTGTGATTGCCTTAAGGGGGGGGGGGATTGTTATCATTCTATAAACTTCTTTGGGAATTGATTTGAAAACAGTTTATCTGTGCTTAACAGGTGGTGTTGTTCATTGACATTTTCAACTGAACCATTTGTGGGGTAAGATTTACGCCACAACTGGTAGGAGTGTACCCGAATATATCTATGCCTCCCTTACCAAGAGCAGTTCCTGAGAACTATTCCTGAAATTTGCTGATTTTAATTAAATTCTAAATCAATACAACTCAGTTATAGTTGAATAACTAAATGTCAATGGCAAAATTGATATTGATGCACATTGCCCGTCCACAACTTTTTTTCAAGTAATTTAGTCCTAAGAAATTTAAAACATATATGTATGACAAATTGAGAGTGTCGCCACGAAATCTAGGACACAAGTTCACATCAGAATAAAAAATACCTGTCATAAATAACACCAAAGCAAGTGCATGGGTCACACTGAAATAATTATATACTCTTTATCTTCAGGCGAAAAGTTCCCGTGTGGCTTGAATCATAAACTCATTCCACCCTGATAGAAAACCGAGTCAAACGCTTTCCTTGGCATGCTCTGGGCGAAAGCTGTTGACTATGGGGATATAATTTGAAATGATCTTTCATGCAAGTTTCATCCAAAATTTTGAGAAATAATCCTTAAATTAGTAAAATACAATTAGCTGACGACATTTAGATGTAAGCGTGAAAAAGCTTCATTGGGGTGGAAAGAGTTAAACGTCACAAGGCCACATGTCCCCACGTGCTTTACTCTGTGGAGCATCGCAATAAACTGACTAGAGCTTGTACATGTCTACAATTTCTGTATACAAGCTTGTGGTCTTCCCGATTTCTGATTGAAATTTGGTGGATTGCCACCACATACCTTAACAGTGACAATCCCCAAACTTTTAATGTAAATGCGTAAATGTTTTATCTGCCTTGTTGCCATACTTGGTTAGCTCCATCAAATGTCTACTTTTGTGTTCAGATCCACTTCAGGAATATGTACAAGGGTCCATTGTGATAAATGAACAAGACCAATTTTGGGGTGTGAAGTGATATCTTACTTATATTTAGTACACACATACACACATATATATATTTCAATGTAGTAGGTTAACATATCCAAACATTAAATCATAAAAAATTTTACCTTATATGGGAATGCAATAAAAAGCACAATGTAATCAGTGATTGTTAAGTTCAGCAAGAGACAATTTATCGGTGTCCTCATAAATTTAAACTTTATTACAGACAGGATCACTAACGCATTTCCTGCAAAAAAAGGAAAAACACAAAAAACAAAAAAGCAGCAGAATTAAGAGTGCATTATTTTAGGGTAACGAATCTAGGAGTGATTTTTCTGCCAGGTTAAGTTCGTGTCTTTCAGATTCGCCAAAGGTAAGCAATTTAAATTCTTTTTCCTGTCACGCTCAGCAACACTTGTGCATTACATTAACTTACGTATCTTTCCCAATGTGCAGTTTGTTAATTTTCTCTTTTTTGCAATGCTATGCATTTTTTTTTTTTAATTCAGAGCAGTGTCTCTGTTGGACTGTCAAACCCTTACCTCTATCACCACCACAATTGACCCTTCAATCCACTTGATAAAATGTTAAATATTACGATCTACTGAAAGCTGAATAAATGTCCATGTTGCATGTCGGCCAGGGTAAAACTTTCTTACGCTACCAGAACTATGTATAAAATTGTGATAAAAAATAATTTTATCTCCCAAGCCTAATCACAGCTAATGTGCAGTCCTTGCAAGCTAAGATTTTTTTTCCCTGAAACAAGAAACACACCTCACAGCAGTTTGTCCTGCAACAACTCCCAACAGAATGTTCAACCCAATCTGCCTGCAACAACATTCACTTATGATTTTATTGAGGACAACGATTAAGTGAGTTGCTTTTGGTAATGTTGTCAGGGATGGTTGCACCCAATCAGATGCATTGAAATGAAAGAGTTTACAACTGGCTGCTGCTTGTGCTATTTCTGGTGCTATGGACACTACATCTATTGCTTAACTATATGAAGAAACTGGTCGTACTACATTGGCAAAACGTAAAGAAGTGAGTAAACTAATCTTCATGTACAAAATCACTAATAATCTGGTTTCTGATTATCTTAGCAGTTTAATTTCTAATGAACAAAATTTTAACAGAAGGTATATAATAAGACAGCCCCCTGACGTGCCACAGTTTAGAAACAGAACTGAATTATTTGAAAATTCTTTCTTTTCCTCTACGATAAACCTTTGCAACTAATTGTGCCTCAGTCAGTCAAGCAAACAGAATCGTACTATGTCGGCAACAGATATGTCGCAGTTTTGCATACAGGACTGTGTTTGGGCCGCAGCCAATTGAATACCCATCTATTTGATATTGGTGCTACTCAATCACCGAAGTGTCGTTGCAGTCATGGGATCGAAGGCACCTGGTACTTCGTCTTCATTTGTCTTTATTTTGTCCCTCATGATTGCCTTCATAGAACAGTAACAAATTAAGCACCTTTCGGCCTTGAAAGCGTTTTATACGGCGCTTCCGGAGGCACTCTCGGAATTAATAAGAAAATATTCCTGGCAGTCCAAGATAACACCATGAATACTGAAAGTTTTCAAACCGGTGTTGTCACATGATGAATCGATTAACAACAACCCTGCATTTATATTATAACTATGCTATATAGCTCAATCTTCAATGGTATAGATGTCAAATATCAATTTTCTTGCTTTTCCATAATCGCCTCACTATCTGTCTTGTGATTTGCGGTGTCCTTCGTTACTTTGTTGATCCAGAGCAGTGCTCTTCCTCCCGGCAGTGTCTTTTTAACTGCCAGCCATTTTGGGGCTTCATGCTGGACCCTTGACGTCTCGTTTGTCCTGTGGTATTATCTTCCAGTCGAAATGCTGAGACATGAATGAGATTGATTGGCTACCAGCCTGCCTCGGTTCCAAGCTAAGCCTTAGGCTGTGACGTCACCAAGATACACAAAATCCAACATGGCGGCCATGATATTAACTGGTATCACATACAAAAATGAAATTTGTAAAAAGTGGTACAAAAGATGTGTTATGATCTCTTACCTTTATATGTCCTCTTTCCACAGATTTAAATCCACATTATGGTATTATTCCAGTCTAATAATAGGGCCATGGTAGTCCAATATGTCCATTTCATTTCTGATCTGTCAGCCATTGCTGACCCAAATATCCAGAAGTCATGTTCATGTAATTTGATCAAATTTTGTACAAGCAATGTGATGACAAAATATTTTGCCATCTACTGCAAAAATACTTTCCTGATGCAAGCAGTAAGATGTAAGTCCAAATTAGAAAGAAATAATCTTGTGACCTGACTTTGAATTTCAACCTCTAAAATCCGCCATTTTGCCAAAAAATCCACGTTTTCTACAAAGCTGCACTTTTGTAACATGTGGTCTATTACTGGCAATTTGCACCAAGAATGCACTGCCAAAGCATACAGATCCATAATCCAATGGGGGTGGTGGGATTGTGAAAACCCTGTGTCCACCTTTCAGCCAGAAAGGAAGGAACCCCAAAATGACATATTTAGGGGGTAGGGCCCTTTGAATTTTGATCAAATCTGTACAATTTGCCCCAGAATGCTCAAATATATTTTTTTCACAACTTAAAATATCCGGAAGTATGAAACTTAGCCTAATCTATGTTATTACAGAAAATGTTTTATTTTATCAGTAGTTCTAAACCCCCATTACTTCTGATAAAATGGACTGTTCTGTTATTCAAATTGGACCACTTGTATCTTGAAAATTTAACCCCATCCAGCCCAAATTTATACCCTCTTGAAAAGCATGAACACTTGTTGGTCAAGTTACAGCGTGAAAGGGTCATGGATCTGTTTTAAATTAAAATGCCAGAGCAGTATCTGGTTGGTGGGTGTTCCAAACAGGCATCTCTTGTGTCTTCAGTGGGGTATCGGGTGACAGGATGCTCGTAAAATGACCATTAATCGTAACCCAATAAATGCACTGACTGTTATATACAGTAAAACCTCTCTAACCGAACGCCTCCATATACCGAACACCTCTCTATACTGAACACCATTTCTTGGTCCCGAATGTATACTTCCAATGTTAGCAAACTTCCCTATACTGAACACCTCCCCTTATGGAACACTTTTTTCAGGTCCCAAGGGTGCTCGGTTAGGAAGGTTTTACTGTAAGTGGTAAATGACTTATCACACCTCTTTCGTGTGATCCGCCAACACCTCAACACTCCCAAATAGCAAGGACCAAGATGTGCCCATGCGTCTTTGTTTACATAAACACTGCCCAGCAATGGAACCGAGAACGAGGCAGCTGATTTGACCCCTAATCTCGCATCTCATTAAACCCAGGTCAGCATCTCGACTGTTCGTCTGACAAGAGGGGTCAATATAAGGCCTTGCCCTTGTCCCCAATTAATTTCGCTTTTGAATAGAATATGTTGAACGAAATGTCACGTGAAGACCTATTTTACCCTGTGTCCGCAGATTTCAAGTGTATCATTCATTAGCCAGACCGCAGAAATATAATTCTTATGGTTGTTACTTCTGGCAGGTGAAGCTTAAAAAATATCTTTTTGGCAGAGGAAATGAAATTTGTGTTTTGGGTGGTTAGGCCTATACATTTTGGAAAAAGAACTAGTGTCTGCAGTTAATGATGAATATTTCTAAGGTTGAGAGGACCGGTTTAAAACCACCAGTTGCCTTTTATGGGTGACTGCCTGTCTGAAGTCAGGAGTGAAATTTGTTTCTTCGCATTGGTATCGGAAAAGATATGTTGATGCTTTGGCAAGTCTGAAATCTCTTTGCTGTCATTGTTTGGTTTGGAATTAACGAATATGGATCATGTGATTCTGTACTATCTAAAGAAATTGTGCTGACTGCACGTGTGTTTTTCCTGCTGCTACGTGAATTCCACCAACATTAATAAAATAACATGCTCACACGATTCTACTATACATAAAATGATACAATTGATAGAGACGGCAAAGAGGTTTTTAATTTGAAAACATTATAGCTACATCTGAGATTGTAGATGTCAATGGTTACCCAACTGTTGCTACTTTCATTCATGTCTTGGTTTCGACAAGAAGATAATTATGTTATTTTTATTCACACCCAAATACCATTTCAGTGATAAATGAAATTTTGCCTGCAAAAAGGTTAGAGCAAGCAGCCACGATGCAAACATTCAACAGACTTACTTACCTACAATTCCTAGTAAAGTGACAAGAATCCAGAGAGATATTGTTACAGGGAATGCAATAACCAAGTTTGACGAAATATTAAATCTTTGATGATTTCTATTTCCGTGTATTCGAAAAACATCTGACACTGAATAAAGTTTACACACCATATCTTTCGATACTCTTTTAAGACCACTAACTTGCTGTTTAATTCCTGGTAGTAGGAAACAATATTGGGCCGTTTCATTACCACTTTCGTCAAGAAGTATTTTTGCAAATGTATAATTCTCTTCTACAAACCAATATTTCAATGAAGGAACATGGAATATGTTATGGCAATTGATCCTAATTCTCTCCACCTGCAGATTGTTGATTGACTGTCTGATTCTCTTAAAAGTCGAAATTGCTGTTGTCGTCGTTGCTGTTGTAAAGGCCGAGATCCTTTGCGTACTTGAATAAAACCTGTGTGTTCTGTGTGTTGGATTTGGATCAAACGTTTCAGTCCATACAGACACTGGAAATTTAAGTTCTTCAAAGGACAACATCCAATCTGAAAAAAAATGTTAGCACATGAAAGTTTCATAATATCCACAAAATACTACCCACAAAAATAACCTTTCAAACATTTATGCCACGATTATCGCCAATGAATTTCTACACAATATGCATATATCATCAACGGACATGTAGACTTAATGGCTAGGGTGCTTTAAACATTTTTGGGATGTGCATTATGTATTGTTATTTACTTGATACTTTGTGGAAAAGTAAAGAATATTGCTGTAGTTGAAGTGCAATGTAGCAAAACGGATCATCAAATGGTTCACGAAGCAGGCAAACAGAATTTAATGATGTAATATAAATTCATTAGAAATAGACACTATATTGCATCCCGCTGATTAAGATCAGCCGTTTGACCAAGCATTGTGCATAAATTATGACTGGCAACTTGAATTGAAATGTTTAAAGGATGGTAGCACATTATTTGCATTTCAGTTCGCTCACTGGTATAACATTTGGAACGTGAAATCAATCAGACGCAGTCCTAATATGCAGTCACAATATTTGGTTTCATCCTCAGTATAATCATGTGGTCTATATTTATCTATCAAAAATTCTGCGGGCGAAGATGGGCCCAAAAGTATTGCATTTGATTGCATTAAAGTTTGACTTTGTGTCCACTTAGTTTCAGCACATCTTTTTCGAAAGGGCAACGTTGGGTTCGCAGAGGTACCTGAACATTTTTGCTATAAAATTATAACAATATATCTACCACTTTAAAATGTCAGCCTACTCAAAACTACCAACACTGCCATTGCAGTGCAGAAAATATATTCATCTAGTTAAAGCTTTGGGGATTTGTACAAAAATATATACACAAACCTTTACTATTTGACACAAAAATCCTCTAAGATAGTACACCAGAGCCGGATTCTGGGTTACCGTGTTTTTAAATCTAAATGGATTGGACATTTGGGCAATATTGAAAAGCATCACTGCATATGTAAAGTCTGAGTGGAATCTGAAGTCCAGCTGAAAAGAGAAAAAAAAGTTGAAATGCCATCTATACATAAACATGGTAGAGAGTATTATTTTATCATGAGAATTGCCAGTCTCTGAATTAAAGTTCACTTGCAAACAGGAGTACATACGCGGTTGCTTACTGCGCTTTGATTATAAACCTATTAATCCATTATTTTCCTTGACAAAGACATCATTTACAACAAATATGAGTGGTATGCAGTGTACAGGACAATTTGTGCTCACAAACAAATACACAATACAGATCGTTTTTGCAGACAATGGTATTTTAACTCAATATATAGTCCCCAAGTGACAGCGTTTTGGGACGAGCTTTTTGCACTGGTACAGAGACACTGACAGGAAGGTGTACTTCTATAAGAGCTAATTTTACCTCAGCGCCACTGCACTGCATAACATATGGCAATATGCCTTCCTAACAGTGATTCTTAGATATACTGTCAACGCAAACATAACCCAACCTTCCGTGGCAATCTAGCTGGAGTGCTTTGCAGGTGAATAGATAATATGGGATGACCACGGGAAAATTTTCGTCTGCCGAATAAGTCCTCATTTGGTATAATTGTATGTGTCACCCTGAATAATCGGCATGCTAAATTAGTTTAATGTTGAGAACGAATTGTCAGTTTGAGGGCCACAATAACTTATTCTGTAAGTGTAAGTCCTTAAGGTAAAATAATTTTTGCCATACAGGCGTTGCTGGGCCAAAAAGCATAACCAAGCAAGACATTTGATATTTTGATAACCGTTGCATCAATTTTGTTACATGGACCCGTCTGATTGTGCATATTCCCAGAGCAATGAAGAAATTAAACCATACATGTTGCGATAGGAAACCAGCACAAGACACGGCCATTTTGGAAAAGAAAACTAACCTTTTACTTGTTTTGATTAAAATGGTACCTTGTTTATATTTTCTTTCTGTGCTTTGTGTTTTCACGTGGAGCTACAAGGTCTATTCACTTAATCACTAACGTATTCTTAGCAAACTACCTTGTATAAAACATTTTTTTTAGCCAAAACGGTTCTGCACAAACAAATGACAATATCAATTCATAACAGTCTTAACATTTCTGAATACGACATAACTTCCATCTTTATACTCTACTGAGAGGCCCACTGTCGTCCACTATATCCCCCAAAGTTATAATTATAACGTACGTGTTTTTGCAATATGGGAATTTAACACGTTTTTATAAGGTCTTTTTATAGTTGTTGAATAATGTAAGTATCCTTATTCTATCAATAGCTTTCACACACGTCATATCCACTCTATTTTATGGAAAAACAATTGGAAACAAATCCACACAATGCTTTTTCAAATTGAACAGTCAATATATTGTGGCGGGTACACCTATGCAGAAAACATTCTTTTTATGCGTGATACTTTGGAGCTCCAGTTGACATTCTATTAGGATGTGGGCAACAGGTGATTGAAATAACAAGGTGATATGGTAAAGTAACCTTTCACTGCAAATTTTCTTTTATGGTTTCCAATTATATCATGTGTAGTGCTTCACTATTTGACCATGGGATCTCACCGACGAATTGTTGTTGTTTAATTGACCCTAGCCATCTTCACGCTATGCGTTTCAGCAGTCATACTAATCTTATTTCAAATTGAAAAATACTTTTTCTTTGTAGTTCAGTCACATCACAGGGGACGGCCACCTTGGGGTATAATAATAGATACCCAGTATGGAAAAATAGTAATATCCACCTGACGCATAAACGTGCATTTGAGTAAAGAATGTTAACAGCAACATATGTTTAAGAATATCATTTATGTGTTGCACGATATTTTGAAATCATGCTAGACACATATGGAATTCAGGGATGCAGTTTTCATTGTTCCACTGTGTGTGTTAAATCTGTTTTGGAATACATTATTGTCTTTACGAAAATGCGAAGAGTACACACGCTACATCAATCATATTCAAAAAGCTTAATTATTTTAATGTGAATCTAGAAGAAGAAGTATTTTACATTACTTAATTCAATATTCATGCGTTTGTGCTCAATGTTGAGAGTTCCCATTTATTGGGACTTACAAACAAGTAGTCAAGGTCGCTGATATGTGGCTTCCAATGCATCTTCTGCTTGTTTGTGCACCCAAGGTGACCAGCCATGAATGTCAAAATAAAGCTGAGGCTAACATATTTCTCAAGTGGACTAAATTATACTGAGTGTAAGAAAAGAGTTATATATATATATATATATATATATATATATATATATATATATATATATATATATATATATATATATATATATATATATATATATATATATATATATATATATATATATAATGCGTTACTTGTGGATAAGTTGTGGTCAGTGGGGAAAGTAAAGTGTTGGTGGAGCTTGCTTGGGTACAAAGTCAACCTAATAATCTTATGCTCTGTCAGTCTGTGATTATATTTCAAAGATCTAGTTTTGCAATTCTTGTGTCTTTGCATACGGCAGCCATTACGGTTCATTTATGTGTTTTTTGGTTAGAAATCTTCGAGACTTGACATTCTGATCATATTTAACTGTGTGACATTAATATTGTATTTGGGATTACGACGCCACTATGCCTAAAGTTAAGAGTAAGAAGACGGGAACAATCAATCCCCAACGAGGAAAGACCAGGGCTGAAAAGTCACCATAATTAACGAGAGTGCATGCAAATACTGAACGTTCGGATCTAAAACCCACAGTGTGTCACTTGGCAGAATCTGTCAAAGAAATACAGAGCCACTTTTCAGGAATCCTTGATTCAATTAGGCAAAACCTTAAGTTGGCTCCGCAAAACCAGACACTGTCTGTTAGGGAAGACCCTTTACCCAGTAGCCCAATATAACTGACGAGCGGATTATCTTCTGATGTCCTCTCCAAAATGAAAACTGTGTCGGAAATGAACGAGCACAGATCCTGTCAGTTAAAGCCCTTATTGACTTTCGCATGACGCCAGCACTTACACTCCTAGAGTTTGTCAAAGCGTTTTCCATCTATACTTCAGTTATGTGTGAGGTGGATCCGCAGCGCTGGGAAGAACTGAACTTATACACGGTGCACAGCTTGGACATAGTCAACATGTTCCCTTAATTGTTGTTTTTTTTTTTTTTTTTTTGTTTTTTGTTTTTTTTTTTTTGTTTTGTTTGTTTGTACGATCATCATAGAATTTTTTCACGAAAGCGGCAGTGGTACTTAAGAAAGGGATTAAAGTAGATTGGAGCAGAAGGGATACGTCCCTATTCACAGCTATCTTTCCTAGCCCAGAAGCTACTGCATTTAGCATGTGTAGACGTGTCACATATGATACTTCTTTCTGTGGGCGGATACTCCATCGCGGTGCGGGCAGCCGAATGGCAAATCGACAGCCTGGGAATCAACACAATCAGCCTCGTTTGACAGCCCACCATACAAATGTAAAGTACACTCAACCCATTGCTTTTACTAACAACACGTCAGTCTGCAACAATTATAACGCAGGGAGATGTCTCAGATCTCACTGGCAATTCGCACATATGTGTCGCGCCTGCCTAAATATGTCACATGTTGCTTTTGAGGAAAAGATCTCATGCGAATCCCAGTATCAGCGCTCCTGTGGCCACGGGCGTTCTTGCAAAGGCCACGCCCAACGTAAAACCTGATGCCACAACTCCGTTCACTACTACTCCAAATACATACAAGGGGCAAATTTCGAAAGAAAGATCCCATCAAATAGATGTCCACAGTGACTTGGGGTGTTATTTTATAGCCCCTACCCCCATACATGTTAATCGATTAAAATTTGAGTAACCCATTCATCCTGACTCTACTTTCGTAAAACAGTTGCTCCGCGGTTTGCGTTAGGGTTTTCCTGCCGGTATCCAAAGCACTCTGACATCAACATTTAAGTGTTGCAATCTACGATCATTCGATCGTCATGAAACGTTTTTCTCCTCTGAAATTCAATGTAAATTAAACAAAGGACGTTTAATTGGGCCTTAATAATTATATACAGGCAGCTTTCCCGTCTCTCGTGTACCCTATATATATTATTGGAGTGGTGACAGGCAGGTACTCGGGCAAACCACGGCTAATTCTCCACTTGAGCAGTCCACACAGTTTAACAGTTACACTCCCACACAGTTCAGTATTCTTTTGTTTTCTGTTAAGCCCCGGAAAACTATACAAGTATATGACTATGTTGTCTTAATGTGGGTTATCAGTATATCTAATATGTAATAGAGCTTGAAAATGGTACGGGCAAATATAAGTAAAGCCCATAAAGACGCTTAATACCCAGTCATCGAAATGATGGGATGTGTCGTCATCTTGACTGCAAGTTTAAATAAGGTGTAAATGGTGTATTCTCTTGAATAAACCGTTGGTAGTTGATCTTACCATTTGAGAAATAATCAGTTTAACTGCTGAATTAGCCCAAGTTGTTGCTTTACATTTGTTCTAAGTTACACCTGGTCATTATTGTGTTGTGATTAATGAGATCAAACAGACTTTCAAGGTGGAAGCTGTGAAGCTAGTGCGCAGTGAGACTGGCAACTTTGCATCGCAATTACCCATTTAATTTTTTCACAAGTATACTAAACCTATATATATTCTGATTACTACATATCCATAGATTTATATCCATAGGGGTTTTTGCTGGATCGGAATTTTTTCAGATTTTATAGCATTATTTCTGACATGGTAGGATTTTCACATTTTTCGCGCAAAAGTCACACAAAATTGTTTTTTCCAGTTGAAATCAGAATAAATGGAAAATATATATCCATGTCTAGGATCGAATTCAATGGTTAGTCCTGGAATAGCATAAATAAAAAGTTATAAAATTTTTAATTAAGTTCTGACAGGTTGTTCATTTTCTTTCTATAAATTGCTCCAAAAGTCACGGAAGGGGTTTTCAGAAAAAAAAAATCCTGGGAACCGTTCCTGGATATGATATTTTTCTTTTAATGTCCATTGATTTTAATGTGATAGGGCAATTTGTACGTTTGGGAGGCGAGACACAAATTGCAGAGGTTGAGCAAAAAACAGTTCCAAGAAAATCGCATTGAAAGAAAAAGTTGCCAATTCTTACGCATTTATGGCTGTAATATGACACATACTCATTTCTTCTGTCCTGTGTTTTAATTATGGTGTGAAATAAACTTGCAGCTTTACCTCTGTGATGTTGTCATTAAACGAAAGTATATTTTCGGCTTGAATCTCGACTTTTTTAACTTGAGAACACCACACTTGGCTTGTTCGGGTGTGGGTTCACATGTGGCTTTCCATATTTGGGGACCAGTAAGTGGATTGTGCTAATTTGTTTTTACATCAATAGGGAATTTCAAAGTAACCAGAACAATGGTAGTGATTAGTCTGAACTGGCCCATTCTTAGCTCCACGGCTAATGGTTTCCTGTGAGCGACCCTTGTCAATAGCTCAATTGGTTTCCAGCGGTCATGGACTAATGACTGTGCAAACAATGACATGGTTCATTATCATGCCCATGCAAACAAAGCGATGTGTCCGTCACTGTTTAAACTTTTCATTGTAAACAAAAGTCTAGAGATCAATTATCTCATATAAATTTCATGTTCACACATCTGAGTTTTAGGGAGCATGTAGTTTAAGTATAAGTCTTTCCCAAAATATGAAAAAGTGATTAGAGGTTTTCTGAAGGTGCGGCTTCAGACCTTCCACCTTAACTTCTTTTTACATTTAAAGAAAAGTTAGAAAAGGTCATTTCTAAACTATCTGTCACAAACTTAATATCCCAGTTCATGTAAGGTTTGATATTTTTGCTCCCATGAGGCATCAAAATTATGTACCATGAACTCTTATCAATGGTCTGTTTTTAATATTTTATGTGAAAAAAAGTGGATTTGTATCTTGTAGGGTTTCCTTGATTTTTTTTATTAGAAGTGCATATGTGTTTGTTAGACTACCTTAATTGTGCATAGATATTGACTGTACCAATACAAAACGTAGGCCTAGCTGTACATGGCGGTGAAGCTTTTTTCATATGAATAAAAAAGGATTGAATGACATTGTAGCTGGGTTCACTGTGATTCTTCTATTCAATGTTATTCCTTGTGCTGGCTACAAGTCCCCATGCCCAAAGCTTCAACAGATATACCAGGGTATAACATACTAATGAGTGAGAACGATTTTCAACCCTCAAAGCGTACTATTAGGCCTTCATGCCATCAAGAAAAGTAAAATCTACTCTTCCAAATAATTTTGCCGCACTGGAGCAACCTTTTTTTAAAAATGATATTCAAATGGCACCTCTGATGGAAATTTTAATAATACCATTGCTGCGTCTCAAATTTAATGACAGACTCCAAATTGAAGTGTACAAATTCGTTATAAGTGTACCCATATCAATCCCAAGCTCTTTTCTTCAAATTTGAATAATCAATCTATTTGAAATAGTGGTTATAAAATCTTTCCCTAAAAATATAAGTTAGATATATCAAATTTTCAATCACAACTATTTGAAATTTAGCGCATGCCAGAGAGTACAAAATGTAGACTATTGTGGCGCGAATATTTTGAAACTCTTTTGTATTTTGGGTGGTCAGAAAAAGTAAAATTTATATAAAAATAAACTAATTAGTTCCTTTTTTGAGTGGCAATATGATATAATGATTGCCAATGTGCAAGGTATTTTATCCTGCTTTCCTATATTGCAGATAAATTTTTAAGATGTACGCTGGCCATTCTTGCATTCCTTAGCATCGGATCTATATTTTGCGAGGAAAAAAACATTTCAGGATTTGAAATTAAAATACCCCCATCATTTGATGATGTAATGAGTATATAGGGATTGCCTAATAACACCGACCTATTCATAATACTTCAGTTATTTATATGACATTGAATTCTCATGGTGGATTCAAATTAATTGGAAATGATGATGATGATGATGATGATGATGATGATGATGATGATGATGATGATGATGATGATGATGATGATGATGATGATGATGATGATGATGATGATGATTTAACTCGGAAAACTACCCCTTTGACACTGGGGCACCATGGACCAGGGTAAGTCCATGATGCGTGTATCACAGCTAAGTCCTGTGGACAAAGTAAAATCAAACCATATTAAAAACGTTGTGCAATCATAGCTATATACAGTATAATATTATTTGTTTTATGTACACAGTATAGGAGTTAAGGAAGGTCCTCTTCTGACTGCCTCCTGTACTGCTTCAACAAGATAGTTTTTGATCGCGTGGTCGTAGAGATCACCAACATCTTTCCCAAAATTGTATGAATGTGCACCCAAGGACCAGCGTAATTTGGTGCATACAAAAGCTGCAGAAAAACGTTGCCAAACATGTTCAGACATTAATCTTTTACATTCGTTTTCCTGGCTCTTATATAATTTTGCTCTGACGTTATTCCGTGCAGGGCACAAGAATATGAAATGGGCCAATCTTTACATCCCTTGCATAATTTACATAGACCACCGGATAAGCCCCATCTCTCCTTATCCTCTCCCAACCCAAGGCATCCTTTACGTGCTTGAAACTTAAGTCGAGAGCCAGCAAAATTATGAACCTTCAATAAATAACTTTCACGAAAAGTACACCGCTTAAACATCTGATACCATCTTAATCATTTTTTTCTCATCACTTTCATTGAAAAGGCCTAATTTGTATGCCTCCAAAGATATCTTTAAAAAAGCAATGGACCAGTTAGAATTTAGCGAATGAAAGGCGCTGTCCATGGCTACATTGTTCAATATTTTGTTTATTTCCTTCGTGTATGGCCACGCTTTGGCTTGTTGCTGGCTACTGCTGTCTGCCGCCAGCAAGGTATCAAATATTTCTTTACAGAGACGAGTGTTGGGCAAGTCAAATTTCTGCCTATGAAAGTATTTTATCCTATTTTTTTCAATATCGTGTTTATTGGTAACTTGTCTAGCTCGGCAATTGTGGCTACTGCTGCTGGTGAAGAGCGGACCTGAAGGATTGTCTTAGCCATTGAAAATTGTATTGATCTTAGTGTGGCCTCCGACTCTTTGGTGTTGCACAACCATATAGCACTACCATGAGCCAGGGAAAGAGGCATTATGCTTTTCCATATACTGTTTCCAAAAGTTACCCGATTGACATTTTCATGATAAGAAAAAAATGCTGGAAAGCTATCTACGTAGTAGGGATGCTTTTGGTTTTAAAGAATTCTTTACAGGCCCAGAATGTTACATGCAATTTGAAATGGTCACTCCTAAATATTTCTACGTTTTGCATTCCGAAATTTCTACATTGCCAAACAGCCATCTTTTATTGCAGTTAAACTGTTTCCCAATTACCAAAACTTTCGATTTTTCACAATTAATTTCATGCCCCATTTTCCACAAATATATGTGCAAGATTAAGCATTCTTGAAAGTTGACTTTTGCTTTCTGCTATCAAAACATTATCGTCCGCATATAGTAAGCAAGGTATATGGGAACTGCCCTGTAGTACTCCAAGATTATTTTCCTGGAGCATATCAATGAGGCCTAACATCACAATACAGAAAAGCGTAGGAGAGAATATACAGCCTTGTTTGACTCCATTAAATATCTCAAACCAAGGGCTCTCAAAATAGCCAACGATAACTTTACTTTCGACGTTTTCATAGAAGCTTCTTGTCATACGCTGTGCTTTACCTTGAACTCTTTTTGCCAAAGTAAGGTAAAGAGTTTATTTCTGGTGACAGTATCGAAAGCTTTCGATATGTCTAAAAAGGATAACCAGGTTTTTAATTTCTTATTTTTCTTTAAATTATATATATCTTTAAAGACAAATACTTGATCGTCTAGTCTCCTATGCTTTCTTTGAGCTCCATGTAGCTGACCGAGAATACCTTGTCTGTCTAAATACGTCATGAATTGAAATTCCATTACCGACCACGAACACTTTATAGAGGTTAGAAGTCACCGTAATGCGACGATAATTTGACAACTTTTCCTTAGAACCTCCTTTATGGATGGGTTTATTAAAACCCTGAAACCATTGTTCCGGATATGACTCATATAGTTTACATAAGCTAAAAAAGTCTCCCAGTGCGATGATTAAAGAAGACCCCCCCCCCCCGTTTTAAAAATTCATTAGGAATCTGGTCTACGTCACACGCTTTTCCATTTTTTTTTAATATGCGGATCGCAAAAGAAAATTTTCGAAATTTATGTCAATATTGCTTAAACCTGAAGTATCTCCGGCATGATTCATAAAATTGCACACCTCTTTCTCCAGTGCTTCAGCGTTTTAGTGTTTGCCTTTACTGCACCCCAATGTTTGCCAGTAATTACCCAGTACCTTACATATTTCTTTCGGGTCATCAATAGTTCGAGTATTGTCACCAGGGTCTATAATTCTGAGTGGAAAATCATTGTTTTGGTTGAGACGTTTAAGCATACGCCAATATGCTTTCGAATTTATTGAACTTTTACCTGAATTTCGAATAATTGTTTGTATCATATTTAAAGTGTGTGTGTCAACGCACACTTTTCTGTTTTTCTAGGAATTCTTTCTTTCTTTCTTTCTTTCTTTCTTCTTTCTTTCTTTCTTTCTTTCTTTCTTTCTTTCTTTCTTTCTTTCTTTCTTTCTTTACAGGCAAATTTGTCCGACATTTCATTTGAAAACTATTACATGTAGAAACTCCAAACTTTGCACAATTATACTTCTATGGATAAAGTCTGGCCTTTTTATAATGAGAGGTCATGCTTTTGAAAATTATGCAAATGAGGGCTAATTAAAGTTTTAAATCTTCAATATCTTATATACTATAGTATATATACTATATATACATGCCATATACTATGTTTTGATAGTATATGGCATGACGGGCTCTTGTATAAACTTATTAATGTTCTCCCAAAATGCCATTTGCTGCTATTACATGAATGGTATTCTAATTCCCATGCCTTTGTTAGATGGAACGGTGATGCCAGTCGTTCTTTTCCTGTTAAAAGAGGTGTCAGACAGGGTAGTGTTTTGTCCCCTTACCTCTTTAATATATTTATCGATGACATGTTACAAGATATCAGCTCGCAATCCAACGGTTTACGTATAGGTGATCATTCTTACAGCGTTTTAGCCTACGCTGACGATGTTACTTTATTCAGCAGTACCCTGTCCGGTCTGCAGAACTCTATTGATATTTGTACTCAGTATTCAAAGTTCTGGAGGTTTAAGTTTAACCCTCATAAATCTAAATTCGTTACTATGGGTCCAAAATTGTATCGTGATCCTCCACGTATATACTTGGATGGTGAGTCTATGTCCATGAGCGACGATGTTAGTATTTTAGGCGTATATTTTAACAGTAAAAATACATGTAATGATCATATTGAACACCGTATTCAACAGTGTAGACTTAACTATTACAGTCTCTGTAACACTGGTCTCTCGTATCCGGGTCTAGACTCTAAAGTCAAAACTCATATTTGGAAAAGCGTATGTTCACCAATTCTTACTTATGGACTTGAAACCTTATCAATGTCCAACAGTTCACTGTCTAAATTAGAGTCCACTCAGGGTACTCTTGTGAAGCGATATGTCGGAATTGGTAAACGGTCTCATAATACCTCTCTATTAAAAACCCTTGATATTCCCTGTGTCTCGGACCAGATTGCTGTCAAAACTTTATCCTTACTCAATCGGTGTTTTAAAACCCAGTCTCCCTTAACAACACTATACTCCCATTTACTTGCAGAATATATTGTTCTTGGCAAGAGAAATAAAGACTCCATTGTTGATCGAGTCTTAAAACTTGGCTACTCCCCTGTTAATGTTGCTTTTTCCGATTTCCGCTTCCGAGTCCCTCATTATGTGCCCGGTGACGGCACTGTGGACTCACTCAGATATCTTGTGCACCATGAGAATTTTATAAAGCCATGGGCTGAAGAACATGTTTTGGCTGTTCTACTGACCAGATGCTTCTGAACATTTGGCCAGTGGAGCAGCTCAGGATAATTCATTAATTGTCACTGTTCACTTCACATGCATTTCTGACCATATGTAGTTTATCTGAGAATTATGTTAAGTCATGGACTGGAAAACATGCAATGGTTCCATTTATGGTCACTACTACTTTCATGATATAGTGCGTTACTGACCATAAGGTGTACTGTATTCTATACTCAGGTGGTTTATATATGTATGTGTATGTGTATGTGTAGGTGTATGTATGTGTGTATGTATGTGTGTGTGTATATGCATATGTATGTGTGTATATGTATGTATATATATATATATATATATATGTATATATATTGACGTACCTTACTTTTATTTCCCGGAACATGGACTGGATAATATAAAATGATATCAATATCATGACTAGGTGCTCCTGTGGTCGTCAGAGGGGGGCAGCGGTAGCAGCAGAACCTCTGTGCGGACCCACATTACATAATTGATTCATTTGTTTTATTTTTTAAAAATTTTTATTTGCATAGTTTCGAAGTTTTACCGAGTGTTATTAAGTCATTTTATTTATATGTACTATGGTAATGTTCCCCCATGCAGTAGCATGGCATTAGCTATGTTGGTTTCGTACCCTTTGACTGTTTTGTATCTCTCATTTTACATACTTCAGTATTTACTTTACTTTCTGCATGGTGTATTTTATCTGTCTTTATCATCTCGATGTAGTCATTTCAATGTACTTTTATTTCTCCGTTCGCGGAGGTTCAATAAAATAATAATAATAATAGTAGATGTGGTACCGAGTGTATAGGAGTTCGATCATAGCAAGGTAAAGGTCATCTCAAATGTCAAGGTCATGTCAAGGTCAAAGGTCATGTCAAGGTCAAAGTTAAATTTTCGGCCAAAATGTCATTTTTGAGGTCAAGGTTCACTTCAGGTAGAGGTCATCTCAAGGTCAAAGGTCATTTCAAGGTTAAAGGCCACTTTCCTTGGTGTCCTTCTTCTAGGCATAACTTGGTCAATTTTTATCTGATTTTGATCATAGTGGGCTCAAATTGTAGCTATTGTAACCCTACATATTTTAAAATTGATGTGTGACCTCTAAAGGTCAAAGTTCAAGGTCATTTGAACCTTTGAATGTTTCATCCAGTCACAACTTCGCTATTTTCCATCCAATTCTAATCATGTTAGACTCAAATTGTAGGTATTGCAACACTGCACATTTTTATAAGAACACATGACCTCGAAAGGGCAAAGGTCAAGGTCATTTGGCCCTTTGAAAGTTTCATCTTGCCATAACTTGGTAAATTTTCATCCGATTTGGTTCATGTTCATGTCAGTTTAACTTGTACTAGGGGGTTCCTGACCATTGCGCATGTAATGAATCTAAAACAAAAGTTGTAGCAACTTGAATTATGCTAAATAGCACCATTAGAAATTTTAAATCTTGAATACCTTCAAAGCTGTAATAGATAGAGATGCCATTCCAACTTCTACTCCTGTGTTATGGAATAGTTGTACATTGCCATACCAATATGCTTTGAAGACACACACACTGATTTGCTGTGCAGCAAATCATCTTTTCTAGTTTGGACACTTTTACTTTTTATTTTCACTTGTATAGCGTATTTTTTGGTCAGTTATTCATTCAAATTTCCAGGAGGAATTCAGGATCACATTCGTCATTTTTTTTTTACCAATATCTATATACATGATTGGCATGTTTTTGACTACTAGTATTAATGAGCTTATCAATCTCTGCATCCCACAAAAATTTTGTTTCACCAGTACACTTTTTCCTTCCAACATACTGATCACCAACTTCAATTAAAATGGTAAACAGGCTAGTACAATCCTCGTCTACAGATTTAAATAAATAAAGGAAATATCACAATCAGCAATGTAGACAGTTCGTGAAAATTGACATGACTGTATTTATAAAGGTGATTTCAAATAAGCAAAATGTATTATATATTTATACATTGTATCAATCACCATATTACTTTACCCAAGCCTATTTCCCCCGTGATTTCTGAAGCAAAATATTTATATTGACCCGAATAATATATGAACATTAAAGATGGTAACACTTCATTGGGTAATCCAAATACATAGTGGTGAGGTGATCAAGCAACATGTGCTTCTTATGATTTAGTAAGGATTAGGGGCGTAAGTAAATCATACCTAGAAAGCCTAAGGAAAGCATACCTAGAACGCCTTATATCTGGGTTGATGAAATTACTGCACAAAAATATATGATGTGAAAGCGTGACGTAAATAACTGCAGCGAGACCTTTTTAATGGACTTAGCTGAAATGCAAAAGCATAAAACTTATATTTTACTTGAGAGGACTAGGCATTTTGTCCACCATGGTCGTATTGTCAACCTACAAACACATAAATACATAATGATGATGCTAGCATGGGAAGGGAAACGGTGCCTCTGTTGGAACAAGCAGCTAATATTCAAAGCAGCTACATGTACATGAATAGCTCTTTTCACTGTGTTTTTTATCTCACAGCCATTTTTCCACCCCCCCCCCCCCGAAAAAAGCCCCTCCAAATCAAATATTTAGGCAGTGTCACGTTTACTATTTGGTGTATGCTTCAATGTTAATACCACTGTAAAAACATGAATCAAATTTAAATTGGCCAATATCGGCAAAGTCAACGTTGACAATGTAGTAAATACTTTGTGGTTGAGATAATCTTATACTGACATTTCAATTATGTACTACTTCGTTCACTTCGAGAAATCCGGTGTTCCTATAAATAGTAATCTTAACAATTTGTTAGATTTTGTGTTGCAGGTTATAATGGGAACACACATCTTTACGTCTCCTGACTGCACAGCTTCACCAAGATGGATGAGGGAACTTTGAACATTTTCTTTCAACTCATTATTTACGGCGTTTGATATAGTCAGACTAGTCATAATTTTTCTTCAATTTCCATGGCGGGAGAAGACGGGTTATATGTATGGCTTCAGACAGATTTGTGAACGGAACATGACTGTTTTAGAGTAGACAGCGTCATCATGTGGGAACATCAAGGCAACAGGAAGAACGGAACTCACCAGGGTATAACGCACTCTAACAGGCTAGCACTATGTTGATGAGATCATGCCACACTCGTTGAATGGTTCCTGCAACCATAGGCTATTGTTTCAAGTGAAACTATGCATGGCCACATACAGCACGCAGTGAGTGTCTCCGGCAACGCGAGATCCAAATGTTAAGATGGCCTCTGCGATATCCTGACCTGTGCTCCATTGAACATATATGTTAGTTTGATTTTGCTGTGCAGCTAATAGCGCTTATATTTTTTATTGCATTTTGCAGTCTGGTGCTTCTATTACACAGCTGGGAAGGTAATCTACCTCATTAATGTTGGCGCCTTTTGCCCACATTATTACATTGTGCAGTATTGTGATGTAAAGTAAGTCAGGAGCTCTACGTTGTATGTATCTGCGTTGCCGCTATTTCGAATAATACATTGTAGGTCCAAACAAAATATCGTATTACTGATGCCCTATCAGCACAGGGATTGGAAGGAAATCAAGGACACGTTTGGTACCTTTCAAAATATTCTTGCGCTGATTTTTCCCTCTTACCTTGTGCCTGGTGTGTTGCTGGTCATCTTACTTCCAGGGAAAGACATCACTGAACTTATGATAATATACATTTTCTGAAATAGATTGGCTATTTTCGAAAATTAATTTATTAACGTATGTGAAAATACAAGTTTTCAAAATGGCGCATTAGGAGTGTATGGCCATCACGAAAAGATACGCAGTCCAATACATTTTGATTTTTTTGTGCACATTCAGAGAATGCCATCTCTTCACTCCCACCATAAATCCCCAATTCGCGACGTTCACTTCCTTAATTCGACTACAAAAGCCCTGCTTCATCAGGTGGATGTGCAATTAGTTCCACGACCGCCTCTTATTAAGTTGGTTACCTTTGGCCAGGCTGATTCGAGGCAACACCATTGTTGACTACCTTCATGTCATCGTTAACTCATTCCACCCTAATGAATTTTTCCCGCTAATATCTAAACGTCGTCTGCTGATTGTATTTTATGTATTTAGGGAGTATTAAAAATAAATGGATGAAACTTGCATGGAAGATCATTCCACATTATATGCCCATGGTAAACAGCTTTCCTTGGCGCGCTCTGGGCGTACCGAGAAGGCTGTTGACTCGGTCTACTATCAGGGTGGAACGGGTTAATAGTGGTGCGAATACGAAGAAATATTCCATGTTACATGGGTACATGCATAGTATTTTAACTTTGGAGTGAATGTGGCTGCTGACGATACTGCCAGTGTCACCACACTGATACAGCCTACGTCGAAGCAATTTGTATGGAACTGAGTTGCCCTTATGTCATCCATGGAAGGATCACATTGTAAATTGGGACTGTTGTTGATGATCTAACTTCACATGCAGCTGACACGTGTTAGTATATTTTTATTACGTTTGTGGCAAAAACGTGACTCTGTGCTGCTAATCATTTAATCAATGAAGTCAACAGGTTATATTACAAAATACAGTATTGCAGCCCAGGGCTTCTACTACGTAGATGGAGTTCTTATTAGCAGTTATGCAAGAATCCTCTACTTAGTAATGGCCGTGTGCACCCTGATACACTTTGACATTGTGGTGACGGATGACGCAATTACATTTGATCAAGATTATAATTGAATGTTTTTATTTTTAGCGGCACATAAAATGCCAACATAGATTTCAGATTATTAGAATAAAGATCATTTTGCCGTTGATCTGTTCAGCTTCTGAAGCGAATGAGCGTATTATCTTTTGATTTAAGCTACAATTGATGGAGTAATTTACAGACTTATATGTAAAATACACAAACTCACAAACGCGTAGTTTGTTAGATAGAAGCAATCAAACTAGTGGTAGACAACAAGGCCGGTGTGCATTTGAAACCAAGGGGGGTTATGTATAGATTTTCATGGTTGGCAATCCTTTCCTTGTGTAGCATCTGTACCTTTTTATATGTGTCAGACTGGGCAACATATGTTCAATTACCGCGTATACTTTATATTCGGAACGAGCGGGACTCGAACCTGCTACCTTTGGCACCAGTCGCCTAGCTGAAATGGGAAACGCACATATCCACTCGATGTATTATTTGTGTGCATATATGTGATGAATGGTCACAAGATTGAACAGAGCTGAGCACTTATTCAGACAGCCATACAAAAATTTTTCAGATGGCATTCAATCACCACTATATATTTTCTTGCAGTACAAGTACAGGCATGCATACGGACATACATACATACATACATACATACATACATACATACATACCCCCACACACACACACACACACATATATATATATATATATATATATATATATATATATATATATATATATATATATATATATATATATATATATATGTGTGTGTGTGTGTGTATGTGTGTGTGTGTGTGTGTGTGTGTGTGTGTGTGTGTGTGTGTGTGTGTGTGTGTGTGTGTGTCTTGGTGTGTACGTTTAAACGTTTGGCGCTCATCCAGCTAGCAATTTTTGAAGTATTGTTAATCATTACAGGAACAAGAACACACACTCACAAAGCAAAAGGGAGCACCACTTAAGATCTAGCCCTCTTCTAATTTTCTTGCTTTTTCAAAGCATATGTTTCGGCACAATAGTGTTTTTTTCATTTTGTTGAAGAGTTAAAAAAAGGAACAGATATAAATAAGAAAATAAAAAGAGTTAAACGTAAAAATCAGAACATGACACAATGAAGCACAAATGGTAAAGATCGTTCCATGTATATGACGATAAAATTTTAAATGAATCAGTTTTGCAAGTCTCGTGTCTTCCAGTGGGACTGGGAAAACATAGTCTTTTAGCGCCCATTTCTTCAAGAATTTCTGCCTCCTGTTGGCTTGTTCGTAACACTATATAGTGCACGATAAGTGTTGAACGACTCTTCCTTGTAACAATACATATTTAGGTGAGTCACCTATATGTGACTCGCGTATATGATATATGGGGGCACAAGAGGGTACACATGAAAACGACCAAACACAATAACGCACGCAGTCTATTCCTTTGCTTATGTACCCACTTTTATATGTGTACGCACCTTTGTTGAGGTAGCCACTTGTTCCGACTATATATATCCGGGTTTATTAATTTGGGAGAGCTATAATATTCATTGTTTTCCATGCGCACCATCTAATATATCGTGTTTTTCTTCATGGAAGATCTTCCTGTTCTTTGCTTTATAGCGTATAATATATCCTCCAGTGTTCTTATCATTATCATTATCGATATGGTTCTTATTTGAGGTTCAGTGTCATTGCACCACATGGGGCGGGGCTGCTCGCTTGGATCCGAAGCACGTGTGGGGGAGGGGACGCATTTTTTTTTCTGCGTCAGATGACATACCTCGCCAGCCATGCTTTCTCTTCACGCTTAGCTGATTGCCTCTATAAACCCACCCAGAACTCTTAGAATATTAGGAAAACATCAGAAAGGTAGTTGTCGTGTGAGGTCTCTTTTGTAAAAGTAAAATACCAAATACATTCGAGTAGATCCGTAGAGTTTCGTTTCGAAATGCTGGGCATGCCTGTAGGCATTCTGGCCAGTGACACAACTTTTGTTTTGATTTGGCCCTAAGCTTCTAGAAGGTGACGCAATGTAATTAGTGTAGTGTTTTTCAGCTTTATAGTAAATTGATATTATGATGTTGTGAATGTTACATATTTCAAACATTCCAGCACACACATTTAGATAGATAGATAGATAGATAGATAGATAGATAGATAGATAGATAGATAGATTAATTGGTTGATTGATTGATTGATTGATTGATTGATTGATTTGATTGATTTGATTGATTTGATTGATTTGATTGATTGATTGATTGATTTAATATCCCGAATTTTCCGGTGGGGTACCATTCGTGAATATAAAAACCATGAATTTTTTTTCCGGCATAAAAGCAACTTGCCTTTGGTCTGTTCTGATTAATAGGGCAACTAAAGTATGGTACCACCTAGTGTTTACAATTATATTATTACAAAGAGACCTCATAGGTGCATTTTTGTTCAGATTGGTGATTCGGGAAATCAAAAAGAACGAGATATTTGATATTAATGGAACGGTGAATTTGTCAGGAGTATTTGTGCATAAACAGCATATGTGTGTGTGTGTGTGTGTGTGTGTGTGTGTGTGTGTGTGAGAGAGAGAGAGAGAGAGAGAGAGAGAGAGGGAGAGAGGGAGAGAGAGAGAGAGAGAGAGAGAGAGAGAGAGAGAGACTGTCTAGCTTTCACAATACTGCAATAATGTGAATATGACATTTAAATATTTAAAAATTTAGTAACACTTTTTTTTCTATTTTGATCAAAAGTGAACATGTAAGCAAAATGTGAATGAAGTGGCAAAACATGGCTTGATAGTGCTTGAATTGTTTTCTTTGTGTTCTTAGTGTGTGGATCTGGTAAAGTACGTGGATATGCACACTGGTATTTGGAGCATAAATTTATAAATTATATAACTGACTGTGTGTGCATGTACCATAGTTATACATGTATTTATAATTTAAAGGACACAATGATGAGACAGCCTATCAAGCAGTGTGCACAGACAGGAGTCTTCCACGTATTTTTTCACAGAAAGAGAGAGAGAGAGAGAGAGAGAGAGAGAGAGAGAGAGAGAGAGAGAGAGAGAGAGAGAGATGCAAACTCCCTGGTCATCTATGTATCGTAAATGCCACTGTCCGTAAGGTGGTTCTACAAGACAAGAAAATCAAATGGAAACAAACTTTAACGCATCTCATATTGATCAACACTTTGTTTATTAGTCAAAATATATGTAGTTTTTAGCTCTGCTGACTTAGGTCGCAGAGCTTATACGATCGCTCATATCTGTCCGTCCGTAAACTTTTGAGCGCAATTGCTTTGAAAGTTTTGATGGGAGCTCATATATAACTTTCAGGACATATCATACGCATGGAGATCTATATCAAGTTTGATAATGAGGGCTTCACCTACACTATCACATAAGACATAGGCAAAATTATGAAAAATATGGGACACTCTAGTGTGTTTAATTTTAAATGGAGCTTCATGACACTTGATGGGAATGTTACTAAGCCAAAAATCTTGAACGAGTGTGGTACTAGTGCCACCATGTATAGTTTTACAGGAAAAATGAGCCAAAATGTAACGAAACATAATAAATTCTAAATATTGCCAAAAATAATTGAGATAGCAATATGAAATTGAAGGCCAATATGCTTCATGGAATTGGCTATAATGTTATATAACATGAGTGACCTTAACTCATCTTTCTTAGGTCTATGAGGATTTGAAGTTCAAAATATGATATGATTAAAATCGACCTTGTGTTACAAACTATACAAACTAGTAGCTACACAAATAAATTAGAGATGTAAAAGTGTAAATAATGGAAAAGACGTGGCTGCATATGATTGAAAATTAAAACTATGCCAATGAGGTGGAGATATATTAAATTCAAGATCTGTACAACGAATAACACTAGCCTTACCAATTTCATGTCAGAGAAGCGGTATATAAAAACACAAATTCGTATAAATTGAATGACTTTGACCTATTTTATCGAGGTCTGTACATAGTGTAAAGCAACAAACAGATTTTGAAATGTGTGTATAAATGAGCCAGGCTTGCTAAATTGTTTTGAAAGACACTGTAGATATGATAGAAGAATTTTATTTAATATCAATGACGGTGACACTTTCTCAAGGTCATCGAGGCTTTAAAATTAAAGCTTATATATAATTTAGATGGTCTAGGCATGTCTAACTGTTGACACATGTATGTATGTGTGTATGTACATATTTATGTATGAATGTATGTATGTATGCATACATGCATGCATGTATGTATGTATGTATGTATGTATGTATGTATGTATGTATGTATGTATGTATGTATGTATGTATGTATGTAACTTTGCAGGTATATTGCAGACCAACATCTGCAAAGCTATGTAACTGTAAAGACATCAAATTCTCCCATTCTCCCGCTTAGAATATGTTTTCTCCCACCCAGAAAAAAATGGATGAGGTAAAGAAAAGCACTAAAATACACCATTTTAACTCTTTTTTTTCTTCAAAGTTTGCTCACCCCAGGAGGGGGCGCTGCCCTCCCAGACCCATCCCCCAGCACAGTCGCTGCGCTCCTTCACATCTCCAGTTTCAATAATACTCCCGGAGGGAGAATCTTCAGTTTTTATAAAGCTGTGGGTTGGAGTCTCTGGTGAGAGTGCATCTGGGTGAACCTTTGCATGAATGTACAGGTGGTCATGTTCTTGGCAAGTTACAGCAGGAAACATCGTAACAACCGTGAGTAGACAACCTCTGTCATGAAATGTACTGGGGGTAACCCAGAGAGACGTGGTGACAATATGCATGGTTGAAGTATATATTATGTAAAAAAATATTGTCCGTTTAATGGCGTACTTTGGATAACCGAGCTGGCTGTAGGCACCATAAAACTTGAGCCAGTTTGGGTAAAATAACAGTAACTTCCATAGCCAAATGTTAATGTTTGCCAAAACCATGAGCAAAGTTCTATATTTTACAATTATGTTAACAAATCTAAGTAATTAAGTGAAGTACCATAATTATGTGCATCAGAAATTGTATAATGTTGCAAATTTTCAGAGAGCTTACAAAGTTTTCTTAGCCAAATGATTGTTTTTAGCAGGTGGCTAATGGTTAGCACTAGTCCTGGATAGTACCAGGTAACTAGCATGCTGAGCAATGCATTTACATGTGCATTGAGGTCATCCTTGTATAAAGCCTGTAGAATTTGGCAAAGTTCTCCTGTTGGGTAACCCCATGCTTTAGGGTGTTGGGGACCATAAACATGTCACGAACTGCCATAGTGATGTGGCAGTGTGCTTGGATGACTGGTTGCATGAAATAATCACCAGGTGGCAGTGTACTTGAAATTAAATCTTTGCATAATGAAAGCTCGTTATAAGGACCTCCACATCGTCCTGCTCCAAGTGTCCAACTGGAAATTGTCTGCTTTAACTCTTTTAGTGCCATTTGCGTCTAAAATTGATCTACTTAAGTCGAAATAGTCTCAATTATCATTAGGATCTCTGATTCGTACTCCTCGTAAAAAGACCTTTCATTCAAGTACCAGTGTGCCTATAGTTCCAGAGAAAATATCCGTAGTCAACAGCGTTTCTTGGTGTGCATTGGGCACATTGCGCCCAATGCACGCTGTGAAAAGGCATAGACTTGGTCCACAACTTGGCTAGTTTTAAACAGTTAATGTCATTACAAATTTCGTATTACAATGTTTTAGAAACCATTTTTGTGTAAAATTTTAAGAAAAGTCCTATCAAGATGGCATGCCCTTGGGTACTAGCTGTCCATCAAGCAGGTTGAACACATGCGCCAAGGAAAATCACTGACCCAGTCTTACTCTGATGCAGACAAGGTTAATGCTTGCTAAACCCTGCCGTGAAGCATGCTGAAGACAGTCTGCTTGAAATAAAGTGCTGGTAGTCATGTGCTTGGAGTGATCTTGACGTGAATATGATGGTGAAGCAAGCCCAGGGTACACTATGCTGTCACAGGGAGTGGACAATTTATATGCTGCTAGGAACACCCTCCATGCTTTTCAAACCCTTTCTTGTTGAAAGCGAAACTGGTCTTGCACTGATGATAAATTATATTCCACATTTGTCTGTGTTGCAAGCCAAAATATCCACTGTGATACAGAGTTTTGAAAGTTACAAATAAAAGGCTGTTTACATACATCTTATTTTTTTGGTCAGTTTTTAACAAACAGCAATATGTTCACAATACGTGTCTTCATTTGCTAGAGCAATAATAAGATAATTTTGAGACAAGCTGCAATATGTGACTTTTTGCTAACTGGAAGGGTGATCTTAACCCTTTCCCCCTTGAATTAAGACTGAGTCAACAGCTTTCCTTGGCAGGGGTTGGGCACTAAGTGCCCAACCCGTGCCAAGGAAAGCTGTTGACCTGGGGCATGTTATCTTGATAGGTCTCATCTTCAATTCTGAATCAAATTGCTTTTTATTACTGTTGAAATTAGCTGAAAACATGGAAGCAGACGACATTTGACCAGAAGCCAGTTTTGGCCCGTTTAAGGGGTAAAGTAACTAGTCTAGCATTTGTTTGACTTCAGACATGAAGACTAGGGGCCTGGGCAGACGGGGAGTGGAGAGCACAGATGCAGGCAAAGAAGAGCCTCAATATGAAAAGCCGTTACCTATACCACAGCAAGAATCACTGTACGAGGATCTTAAGAAAATTACTATTGGGGACAGCAAAGGAACAATGCCATCATTACACCAGCTGAAGACACACGAGAAATCAGATATGTTAATGGCTTATTCTACAGTACAAGGTACATGTGACTCTGTTGACCAGGCAGAAACTACACTGAAGTATATACCTCTACTAGACACATCATAGGGTCTCAAAATACTGCTTTTACCCTCGACACATAAAGTGCTGGAGGGTATTGTCGTCCCTTAGGTCGTCCGTGCGTCTGTCCATCCAAAGGGAGCTCATCATTGAACATTATGTACGATGCCTGTTAGGGGCTTCAACAGGCTAGCACCGGCCGTGGTTCATGATGAGACAGGGTGATTTATCATCAGACGGTGCTTACGGGATCCTCCCAGACTGTTCTCTTCATCAGATGATAATGTTTTCCATCTTTTTAGGGATGGAGATATTGGATTGTGCATCATATAAGTCCATTCCTAGCAGTGTATTTTATATTGGGATGTCTGTCCGTTTGTCCCTCTTGTCAACATTACCACAACATATCTAAATGTATTCATCATAGCTGTACCAAATTTTTATCAGAGATGCACCTTATAGCGGACCAAGTTCCTAATAAATCCAGCTTCCTCTGATAATTTTAAAACTTTTAATGTATTTGTTTGATAGCCGTCCATGTGACATTAACCCTGACGACCATACTGCGATATCTCAAAATATATGCATCATAGCTTTACCAAATTTTTGTCAGAGATGCATCTTACAATGGAAGAGGTTCCTATTTGTATGTATACATTTCCTATGAAATTTTAAAGTAGTTATTTCAAGGCCGTCTGAGTGGCACACAAGGGGATGACTTTATCATAATATCTCAGCAAGGATGAATTGCAGCTGCGCCAAGTTCTTATTAGAGATGCACATTACAATGGACCGTGTTCCTTTTGAAAACCAGCTTCCTCTTATTATTTTTAAAGGGTTACTGTGGGGATAATTTATAATTTTTTAGTTGCTTTATGTAATAAACATGGACCCATATTAACAAATACACACCTTTTTCCGAATTGTAAGCAGATATTAAGTTTTCCTAGATATGTCAATGAGGGGTTGTGATGTCAGCTGGACGAACTGCTGCAGGTAAAGTAATGACAGCTGAGTAAAACTCGGACAAAAACCTTTAGTGAGGATTAAATGTGGAAAGAAAAATGCAGAAATCGGTACCGACAAGCTAATAGCTCCTGTGGCTGTGTATTTAATTACCTAAGCAGGTGTCAGCTAATATATCACAGTAATAAGATCAAATAGGGTCATTTATGGAGCACACAAGTCCTTATGATATGCCTGCCAATGTCGGTGTGTCTCAGCTTGGTGCCCCCTCAAGGTTTGTGTTTTCCAAATGGAGGGTAGCCCAGGTGACATCACACATCAGAACACCGACTGGAAATATAAAATAGCTCTAACTAAATACCCCTGTGAGAAAAAATGTTGGACATTTGTCAAATGAAAACATAGAATGGCAATTAATGGCAGAAAAAAAGTAAAAACTATCACTGCTGTTCCCCTTTAAAGTCACGAAACGTTTAAAGTATAAATTTGAAGGTCGTCTGAACGGCACAATTGGACAAACCTGTTACGATAATATCTCAAGAATGAGTCATCACAGCTTCATCAAATTTTTGATGCAGTTACACCATATCGTGGCACCTGTGAAGTCTAAAAAAAAAAGAAACAAAATGCAGAAGTGAGGAAAAAACGATTGTGGGTTCCGAGGGTAATCCGTGCTCTGAATGCTATTTCATATTTTTTGTCAAAAAGACATTTCGGTTAGATTAACATTATGAGGCCAGAACACACATTGATATTTAGGGTACACCCATAGAAAAAAGTTCACAAAAAATGTATTAAACTGAACATCCACAAGGTACAAGGGCGGCTTTGACTGAAAGCGTGTGCTCTCCTGATGTGAGAAAACTGAAAAATTAGAGGGACACGTGTGTGTTTTCCCACTGACCCTTACACCTTGGGAAATAAAAAGAATACCTATTGTATAATGTAGGTACATAATAATTGGTTGTAAATTTGAATCTTGGGAGTTATTTTACAGGATCTGGCCAGTCAGGAGACTTACATGTACTTGAAGAAACCATAATATTTTTGGAAAACACACACGCATCCACCAAATCAGGAGTTTTGGATCCTCTTAGAGTGACAGACTGGACTTTAAGCCCCTGCTTTTTATGTTCATTTGTAATTCAATTCATCTGTTAAACAAAATGTAAATTATTCAAAAAAATATTATTCAAAATTATCTTTAAAAACAAGAGGCAAAAGTGTGGTCCAGTTTAAAAGATACAACGGAAAAGAAATAGATTTTTTTTCTCAACTGCAACTTAAAGTCAGCCAACTTTGTTGCAGGTATGCATAGTAAAACACCAGATAATTGAAACTGAATGTTGAATTTTAATGTGAAACCATATGATATAATGTAAGGAATAAGTATTCCTTGTTACCACGGATGTAAGTAGCATCCTGGTTGTATCCATCATTACGTCCATATCATAGCAGAAGACTATCGTTGCCTGGCAACAGGTTACCTGGCAACAGGGTCAGATAGTTTGGTAGAAAATTAACAGGCATGTTTCATACTCAATTTGCTATTTTATGTATTCTGCGTGGCTTATTAAGAACCTACTGGCCAGTAGATGTGTTTATTGTGCAAGACCTGTATGGGCATGATACAGACTTACAAATCTGTCTTACTGTTCACAGGTTTTGTCTCGTGGAGAAGAACAGACAATGGATCATGGTTCATCCGTGCTTTAGTGGACACTTTTGGTGAGAGAGGCGAAAATCGAGCATGTACTAGACATGCTGATGAAGGTAAAATATGTTAATAGTGGGCCAGTGCTAGCAATTAATCAAGTGTTGCCAATTTAGCTAAATTTTTTTCTCTGATGCATGGGCCATATTCTAGTTTCTTCAGCCGAACCAATCTTTTAACTTTTTGTTTGTTTTTACCCCTCTGCCAATATACGCCAGAGGGGTATTGTCATCACCCAGACATCCATCCACCTGTCCGTCCATGCCTTGCTACCGCCATATCTTCAAAAATTACTTACTTTACAGAGACCAAATTTTTATAACAGGGGGCCGTTGAGGTGATCCAGGTGCCTATGAAATAGTAGGTCACTATTGGGTCAGAGTACAACACTGAAGATAAAGCGGCGTTAACACAATACTTATAAAAATATTGAATGTAGTTGCATCAATTATTTATGACAGTTGGTACTAAGCATGCCTCAGAAAACCAAATTACATATTTAGGTCACAATGCTGCATTCAAGAAAAAAATAGCCGTACCATGATATCTCCAAATATTAAAACACTCACTGTAGCTGCACCAATTATTTATGACAGTTGGTCCTAAGGATGCCTCAGACACCTAGTGAAAACTAGGTCACTGGGTCACATATTTTGGTCACAGTGCTGTATTGAAAAAAAGGCCTTGCCGTGATATCTCTGCTCATTGCATTTACACCAGAGCTTTGTCATTTTATCAAACAGAAGTAACCTTGACCTGCATGTGACATACTTTAAGGTCACAAGAACGTCAAGGTCACTCATCCGTACTGTTTTCCCATAAGTCTGCCTAAAGAGTATCAGTGACCTACAGACACTTTTATTTTCATCACCTACGCATACCTAAGCTGTATAACCACATGCTATTAATAGAGGAGTTTGCAAATTCAGGCAAAGTTCACCATATTTTTGTTACCAATGCCTCTGGGATTCTTCACATCCTTTTTGACAATAAGGTGGGACACACATTAGGTAAGGGTACAAATTTTATATTTATTTAGTGTTAATTGCGTTCATCATTAATACATGATGGCAATGATATACATAGCCAAGGCTTTTATTGCTTTGGTTTACCAGTTATCATTTGATTGGGCATCATTTCAACATCAATCAAATACTCATGATAACTCTGAGCCATAAACCTTGAACTATTCCATGTTATTCAATCACTCAATTTATATATAAATTCCACATTCTTTCTCTTTGCACAATAATATGTCCATTCCATTCCCTTATAGAATCAAAGACATATTGATTCATTTTTATAATTCTAATGCATAATGTTTATTGTCAAGATCATTTATAGTTGTAACCACTATTTCATTTTCAGTGATCTAAAATATTAGAACCACTGGAGGTTTTGGCATCAATTTATCTTCAGACATTTTGGGGATATTGTCAGCATTATAATCCTCCTGGTCTCACATGCAGGTACATGGTCTTAACCTGAAGTACTATTTACAAGTTATCAACCCTGGATGAGGGGTTGTCGGTCTCTGACTGGCTTCTAGTTTGTTTTTTTTTTTTTTTTAATCCGTATGCTGGTGTTACATGAAGAAATTTCAATATTTGATGGAGATTGAAAAAAAAGAGGCCTTAAGCCAATGGGGCAGAGGGGTGGTATATATCATTAGCTACATTTCACTTATATTAACCTGTGGCTAACATTGTATTAAAGGTCAACCCAGTTATACAGTGGTGAAACTAGATTGTATAAGTGTGCATGTGTTCTGGTTTTTATATTGTCTGTCATTCCACACTAGTTATGTTCTGCCTGTAGGCCGATAACATCATAAGATTTGACTCAGCAATTAATCATTTTTTTAATTGACATCATTTTTTGTATTGCTTGGCAAGCCATGCTGCAGCTGCCCTTGCAATAGTGAAGAGCAGGAATAGAAATTTTTATGACCACCTTGTAGCTCACAGCCTTTCAGTTTTGTAACCATCTTGTAGCTCATAGCCTTTCAGTTTTGTGACCATCTTGTAGCTCATAGCCTTTCAGTTTTGTAACCATCTTGTAGCTCATGGTCTTTCAGTTTTGTAACCATCTTGCGGCTCACAGCCTTTCAGCTTCCTGACCATCTTGTACCTCAGGGCCTTTTAGTGTTGTAAGCGTCCTGTCATTAATGGCCTTTCAGGTTGGAAACCATCTTGTGGCTCACAGCCTTTGAGTTTTGTAAGCATCTTGTAGCTTAGAACCTTTCAGTCAGGTTGACGTAGTTGTGTAGTCCTGTTATTTTCCATTCACATTGTAAGTCGCATTTTCATAAATTTAAAGCCATTATGTGTTGAAGCACAATATTACACCCTGTAAGTCATTGTATATTGGTGAAATATACATATTTCAGTACCTCAGTAAAAAAAAACGCTATCCATTGGGAATAAACACATGTAGCCTTCAAGAATTAAGTATGCATGTATTGGAATGCATATTCAACTGATGTTACCAAAAAAGCGCAGTATTTTTCTATCCATGCATGGAGAAATAAAGATAAGATCTTAAGCTCCCAATTCAATGCAGGTTGATTTCATTATTCCATTTTCATGAAGAGATGTGATTATAAATTTATTATCCACTGCTACTGTTATTTATTTATAACAACTGACAGGAAAAAAATATGACTAGAAAGAGGGAACTGTTAAATTATTCATTTTAGAAATTTAAATTTGTTAATCAGTTTAGTGGACAGCTTGGAAAAAGAAAGGTATTTTTAATTGCTACCAAAAGGGTTAATTATGTCAAAAATTGTGTTCCTTTTTCAAATGTACTTACCCAGTTCTGGTTATTGTAATATATGCCTTATTTTTATTGCATGAATGAAACTTTATTGTATACGGTGCCCTCTATGGGGCTACATAAAGAGCAATACAACTGCAAGATGGTATACTTACTTGAAATTGTCACTTAGTCGACAATATCAAAATTACATATTGAATGAACACACCATTGATAAAGTACATGTACATCTGAATACATTATTATAGAATTGAAATGGACACACAATATAAAGGAAGAAAATTGGACCTGACAGTTTCACTACAGGTTCATTGCTTTAATTTTGCACTACTCCTATTTTTGGCTGATGACAGAAAACTACGAAAATAAAAAGACAATGAAATTGTCTTTTAACTTTATTAGAATAGGAATTATGTCCAAAATAGTGAGGTTAAAACTACAGTGAAATGTCACAAATATAAAAACTGAGGCAATTTGAACACATAAAAGAAAATTTACAGTATTGCTTTTCATTCCAAAGTGTACCAAAATTCTACAAATGATAAATCATTATAGCACCTCGGTGAACATGTATGTTAACTGATTAAACAGTTTAATATAACAAATCTTACGTATAGGAATGCACATATAGGATACACAAATGGACATAATTTTACATGATAGAACCACAAAGGTTGACAGATATCACATGATGACGGATTTAACATAAACAATAATGGGGTCATTTACAGGAATTTGGTGCAGGCTTGTTGACAGATTGAAGTGGATCTGATGTACATGTATGTGTTTTCCCCTAACTTGGTTTCCGTCTTTATTTTGTTTTAAAGGTTGGGAGGAGAGTTGCAGAAATAAACACAACTGAGGATTTTGTGCAAAAGACTGAAACTAGTTTTACACTGAACAAGAAGATATATTTCTTCACAAGCTACTGTGAATGATCAGTTAGATTTATGCTGCACCAGAGTGTCAGTTTGAAAAGACTTAAAGTTTGTCAGATATATCAATATCTGTGACATCAATATGTGCTAGTTCATATTCAGCTCTAGTGGAGAAAAGTGTGCCAGATATATCCAGCACTAGGGAATCAGTATGAGTAAAGTGTGCCAGATATATCCAGCACGAGGGAATCAGCAAGAGTAAAGTGTGCCAGATATATCCAGCACCAGGGAATCAGTTGGAGTAAAGTGTGCCAGATATATCCAGCACCAGGGAATCAGCAAGAGTAAAGTGTGCCGCCAGAGATATCCAGCACAATGGAATCAGCAAAAGTGTGCCAGATATATCTAGCACTAGGGAATCAGCAAAAATGTGCCAGATATATCCAGCACCAGGGAGTCAGGAAGAGTAATGTGTATCAGATATATCCACCTCCAGGGCATCAGTTGATTAAAGTGTGGCATAGGGGTGGGCACATCTGGAAATCTGCTATCCGATATATCGGGGGTGGGTGGGGGTGGGGGGGGGGTGGTAGATGACCCACTGCTTAGAGCTCAAGATTATTTCCTAATGAGGCCCATAATTCCTTTTTGTTCCATCTTACACTCCAATACAGCCATTTTTATGCACTTCTTTTTCTCTTTAGTCAAATTTATTCTGTGATCTCCTCACCAAAAAAATCACATGATTGGTCACATGTCTGTACAAAATTCACCCAACGCAGTCTGTCCCGTGTTTACACCAACAAGTGGTGTAGTCAGTCAATGCTCTTGGCTGGTAAATTCTTGACATGCCAGACTCTCATCTGCTGGCAGACACGTTGTCCAATGAGCTCGATTTTTGTCGTCCGATTCTTTAGCCAGCTGATAAAACCAGGCTGTTTGAGCATAGCTTTAGATATTCAACATAGTAAGTTCGCAATCAACTGAGGAGTTATGTGCACTGTATTTTAGAATTTATTGACAGTAGACCACTAAGTCTTAAGTGATACTATGTAGGACAGCTGTACAAATACTTATCATAAAATAAATGTTGTGGAGACATGGCCTTTGACCATGGTCACACACATACATATGTATAAACCTGACATAATATTAAGAGTTACAAAAATGGTATACATTTGCTTTTGGCAAAACATGTGAAATTCAGATGTTTATCAGTAAAACAAGACCAGAGATAATGAGCCAATGCACTACAATATTGATAAGATACTGTAGCGACATGATCATTGAATAAAAAGTTAAAAAAACTGCATGAAAAAATAATAGTAGAGACTTGGATTTTACTCACATTTATCAATATAAAGATATTGAGTCAGTTGACAATGAGACCAGCATTCAAAAAGTAATTTTGAAAAAAACCTCTCGGATCAAATAATTATCTGTGGACTCGTCAAGTTTATGAATCAAATTGCAGAGCTACAGGGTCAGAAACCAGGTTAGATTCAGCTGACGTCTGTCGACTTTTAGCTCAGGGAACACAGCTATTTTAAAAAAGTTACATGTGACTGGTCATTGAAGATATGGTATAACGCCTTGGTCAATCACCTTTACCATCATACTTGGATATAAATATACAGTGCACTGGTAATAACAAATAATAAAACGTTGTCTATCCTAAAAATGTCTACTTATAATAACCAGAAAATGGACAATGGGCTCATTATATCTTCACAACAGTAACTTGTGTTCTGAAAAAGTGACATGTATCATTTGTCAGAAAAACATACTAGAATGAGATATAAACAGACAATGGACTCATTCTATGTACACAAGTAACCAGTTCTATGTGTTGTGAAAAAAGTCACAGATATTGCTTATCAGAAAAATAAACCAGAACTAGAAATATAAAAGTCTTGTAAAAATAATTATCAATTGACTGTAATCACCAGTACTATGTGTTCTGAAAAAAGTCACATCTTGTTTATCAAAAAAAAAAAAAAAAAAAAATAGAAAAAAAAAATAAATAAATAAAATAAACGAGAAAGTTAAGAAGTCTTGTAAAAATAATTTTCTATTGACTCGAATCTACTTATCAAATTCATGACAGTGTTGAGGCCTGTTGTCCTGCAATTGTGTCCCCATCTGCCCCCTCATTGCAATCTTAATCAAAAAGCAAGCCACTTCCTGTCACTATGTACATGTGCAGAAGTGTTTTCTAAGTGGTTCACACGTTGAGCGCCAGTTGACAACAGCGTAAGTGAGATTCAAAGATCATTCGGATTTTTTTCTCATCGACAAGTAAATAAATATATGTGTCACAGAATATCACACTTTTCAGTGCCTGGTCGCATTTCCGTGTCACATTGTGATAGGATGCCCTACCCTGATAGTGCTAGCTGCGTGACATCGTGATAGGATGTCCTCCCCTGAAAGTGCTAGCTGTGTCAGGTGAAACATGAAGTGTGTCAAATGTAAAGTTTCAACAAACCACAAATTTAAGACAGCGCCTTTATAGAGAAGTGCATCCCAAAACAGGCATGTGGATACCGGCGTATCTCAACCATCAAATGAAAATACATACAGGGTCTGTGATATATCAAACTCAAATGGGAAAGAAGAGGATACACTGGGCCAAGAAGAAGCTATTAGAGGACTGTGTTTAAACATACTTCATTTTACAGAATATACCAAATGCATTTCCATATTGTTGTAAAGGTTGCATCTTTCTGATGTTAAACCGTCATCTGACAACTGGCTCGTGACATTCACTGCTGTGAAAAACAATTCTCAAAACAACTGGTATGTGTATTTGGAAACAACCATGCAGAAGAACGGAAATGCAAGAATAGACTGAATATTCCTGGTTCCTTCTTGTAAAAAACACTTCAGTCAGGGCTAAGTTGCATGTTACCAGTGGCATATTTTCCATTCAAATTGGCAACCACATACAAGAACATAAAAAACTGTCATGGTGCATGTACATCAAGTAAAGGGGTAAAACTTAAATGATTCTAAAAGTTTCAATTCATTAGCTTAATATACAGTAACTGGCAAATTCCTTTCAATGGAAATACACAACTCCAGCCCACAAGAATTGTGTATATTAGGTTGTGTAATCAGCTGCGTATACACGAAATTGCTAATTGTGACCTGCCCTGTTCTACCAATCTGAATTTTTTGCATAATACACATTGATAAATGAGGCAGCAAAGAGCTATGCGGAGAAAATTATATTTGAAGTGTTGCTGCCTGTATAAATATGCCCACGTGCTTGTAAGCAGGCGATAGAATTGAAAAGGCATGAGGCACGGCTTTCAGAAACTTGAGCCTATATATGTAGAGATGCAAGATGGTACAGGATCATGCTCTGTGGTATCCCTTTAAAGCCCCCCGTCATGTCTTGGAGGGACCCCAAGGCAGCAAAGTGCCAATTCAGGTTTTTTTTGTTTTGTTTTGTTTTTGTTTGTTTGTTTTTTTTTTTTTCGTTTTTTATCAGCTGTAGCTTGAACGGAATAAATTGAACCATACAACACTTTACTTGAAAGCAGTTGTCTGTTCTATGGGGAACGGTTCAAGTGTCCTATCACTTTGTGATTCTGATATAATGCAAAATGTATTCTCCATTTTACCATTTACGCATTTAGTTGTCAAAGTAATTCAATTATGGTCTAGAACTGAGGCTCACTTAATTCATAGCTTGTAAGGACTATGTCTTGTAACACTTTCAGGGCTATGTTAAACAACCTCTGATGTACTCTGAATAGATGTAAAAATACCAGATTCATAGATCTGGTAAAGTGACTCTTTTTCCAATTTCAGCGTGCATACAGTTACCTGGAGACCGCACAGACCAACATAATGGTCCTAGTCTGCAGGTGTTCTCATCGTGTTTTGGGTGCATGTAGGGGACAGCAGTTGAGTCAGTTAAAACTTGACATTTAAAGAGTTAAAAGGATGATAGTGTATGTGTGTATGGATACAAGGTATGGATGGAATCAGCACATGTATGTATTGTATTTGTGTCTTTTTGTCCAGAAGTATATCCTTGTAGTCATTACCCTATTCAGCAGTCCAAACTCTTTATTCTCTTGAGGCTAACCTGTCACTGTCTTACCTATATACATATGGAAGTACTTTTGTCCATATTGCGCACATTCGTCTGTAGAATTTTGACATACAGTTAAGCCTATCCAAAACTTGTTAGCCAAATCCATTTTTTGTGTTGGAAAGTGTCGTAGTGGGGTTTGTAAAGGTTGTAAAAGGTTTGCAAAATGTTGGCAAAGGGTTTCAAATGGTTAAAAGGGTTGTAAACCATTTCAACGTTTTCATGAATAAGATTGAGAAAGTGTGTGAAATGGTTGTTAACCATTAGAGAAAGATTTGAAAGTGTTTAACAGGGTTTTAATGCAATAAGAGGAAATGGTTTTGAAATGGTTTGGAAAGGGTTTAAAAAAGATTTGCCGTTCACTAAAATGGTTGGAAAAAGGTTGCAAAAGGTTGATGTGTTTGGTGACGGTTAAGTTTAACGCAGGCTTAACTGTAGGCTGTATTAACCCAAATAAGGTAAAGGGACTTCAGTGGGTAACTACTCATAACATGTTTCGGAGTCTATACCCATTCATGTCTTTCTCAGTAGCGGCTCCTTGTCTAAGCTAAATATTCAGCAAAAACAATCCATATAATAATGAATAGAGTATGTAATAATTTTGACCTCTGGGCTTTATCTAGCTTTGTGTGAGAGCACTGATGACATCAGCATAATTATGCTGTTTAATCTAAATATCTCACTACAATGTTTCTTCCATTGATCATAGTGTACATTTGGTCTAATTGGTTATTGGGGAATTCTGTGTTCCCAATCACCTCTCAGGCTTCTGATCCTTAAGGAAAGTTTAATAATTGGATGAAACATGCCTTGGAGATTTTAACCGACTGACATATTTGGCCACACTTAATGGCCAAAATAACTGTACGTCTTGATATCAAGACAACCCCTGCTGGAAAGAATCAAATTTACCATTGAATTCATTGGATATGTTCAAATAAAATGATTAAACATTTTGATCACTGATGTAGATGTTCATCAAAGTTTCTTCATGATTGTGAGAATGACATAAAATTTGTTGAGAAATGTTCATGTTTACTTTAAGGAGTTGTCATGCCCAAATGGCTATGGTATGCTCTTTCTGTGCAACGGGTACGGGGTTCAACTCGCGGCCCAACCAATGGGATTCATCCCTGCTTGCCCACATGCATTGACAGCTTAACTGTACAGAAACATATTTGGGTTACCTGTGCCTGATTATGTTGGCGGCGATGACGTAAGCTGCAATAGGCAAGGACAAGAAAAGAAGGTTGTAGCCCTGCCTAAAAGAGGGCACTGCAGTCAGTGGAAGGCTAGGGTTGTGTATTCCCATTACTTTACATTATAATTTGCGACTTAATAACTTGAAATCAACTGCGCATACAGACACCAAATTCCGCACAGTAAATCTAGATGCATAACTGAATATCGCGCAAGAATAATATAACCACAGCTACTAAAATGACCAATTGATATAAGGTTACTTTAACATGCAAACCAATGGAAATACACAGCTATAGCCCTCCAATTTTTGTATATTCGGTTGTGTATTGGGGTGAATACACACTTCAGGGCTAATTCTGACCTTTGGTATTCTGCCGACTCCGAAGTATCCTCTTTAAGAAATGCACTGATGACATGACAGGTCCCTGCACACTATGACACTGCTGCTTGTGTTGTAGCTTTATGGATCTGATCCAGGAGACTGGTGCTCAACAGGCTACATGAGCAATTAGCAGAGCCTCCAACCTAATCTATGACTATGTTAAAAGAGGGATATCTCCCTCCTGCAGGTACTGAAAAGTGTTAGGGCAAGAGCCAATGGCGCGAAACATAGCTGGGGGGGGGGTCTGGGGACATGCTCCCCCAGAAAAAAATTGGAATTTTCACTTTCATTCCCTGCATTTTAAACCATTTTGGGCACCATCAGAGTCATTTTCAGTCAATGAAAATAATCACTCAACTTCTCTAACAGCTAACAAAAGTAAGCCATACATACATGTATTTATGGTCATCACATTTATAATATATGTGCATAAATTCTGCCAGAGTACAAATTACAATAATTGTTCTAAAATCAGCATTTAAAGTAGAAAAACATAGCAAAAAAAATTGCTATACATAACACAAATCACAATGAGAATAAATTTTGTGTAGTTGCTCCCTCCCCTCCCTCAAATAGTACAACAACAGGACAAAACAATACAACGTTACAGCTACTGATGGAATAATGCTACTTTTTTGCAATTTGCAAAATGCAGGAGACATTTTATAAAAAGTGGGAGAGTGGGAGACTTGGAGCCATTGAGTCAGGTAAATTTCTCCTATGGGACTAAGTTTCTAAAAGGCAGCCTCATAAACATATGTATGTTCCCTCTAACAAGAGACCAGCTCCTCTACAGAGGCCACATATCTATGCAGCAAGTGTTGTATTTTAATTTCCTCCCCCCACCCCCATATCTGTTAATGGGCTCCATATTGTGTGCCAGTGGTGGCCCTGGGAGACCAATGACTGGGGAAAGATAAAGATGAAATTCTAGGTACAAGTGTATGGAAGTTGTACTGCTCAATAATTCACAAAACCGTGGGTTTTGCTTTTCAAAACCCCGGGTTTTGTAGCAAAACCCTGAGTTTTGCTAACAAAACCATAGATTTTATCACAAAAACCTGAGTTTCGTAAGCAAAACCCAGGGTTTTATTACAAAACCTTGGGTTTTGCTCAGTTATTGAATTTTGATATCATTTTGGACAAAACTTACGGGTTTTGCTACAAAACTCTGGGTTTTGTGTACAAAACCCCGGGTTTCATGAACAAAACCCAGGGTTTCGGTACGAAACCGTGGGTTTTGTAGCAAAACTTTGGGTTTTGAGCACGAAACTGTTTAAGAGCAAAACACCGAGTTTTGATCACAAAACCCTCGGTTTTGTTATTTTTTGAACAAAACACACAGTTTTGTTCCTTAAACCCTCGGTTTAGCCAGAAAACCATAGGTTTTGTAACACTTTGAAATAACAGAACAAAAACGTGGGTTTTGTGAGATTGCAAAACTCTGGGTTTTGTTACATTATCAAATCCCAGTGTTTTGAAAAGGTGCATACCCAGGGTTTCGTAACCAACCAATAATGACAGCTGTTACTTGGTACCATAGGTCTTGCTAGGCTACTCAACTTAAAAATAGCGTGAAACTACAAGTGGCTTAGTTATTGTGATCAATTACATCATTATTGGTTACCACACGCAAAGTCTACCTCTTTGCAACATGGTGAGGATATAAGGAATGTATTAGTTAAAGCACGAGAGGTTGTGCATCCAGTGTTCAAAATAATCCACACGCCAGCGCGAAGAGCCACATGGACTATTGAATGCACAGCCCCGAGCTCTTTAATTTAAAACATTCGATCAGTTGCAAATAATTAATTTATTGCACAATATATGATGCAGCCCTGGAAATTTTGATCTAAATAGCGTTTTTGGTCCCATTCTTCAACCATTATTGTCTGAAATATTCAACAGTTATTTGTTGCGGTCATCTTGGCTTTCACTGGCGTGACCTAAATGTGAAGGAGTAAACAAGGCCACGTGGTCCAACCACCAACGAATATGAGACAGAAACCTAACTGCATCTCTACAAGCTAACGTGGCCACACGCTTAGTGTGTCGTACTGCAGGTCAAGGGGTGGGCGGATCGATCCCAATCACATCTTATATTTTTTTAAATTAATTTAGTCGAGTAGAAATTTCGGACTTGGTAATTTCTCAATGTTGAAGTTGTTGGTTCTGGTAGAAGAACAATACTGTGGCGCCAGAAAATGTGTAACTGGTTTTCAGTTAATTGTGTTTAGTTATCAATTAGTGGACGTGCGTGTACACTGAACCACTCGACAGTTCTTGAAAAGGTGCCAGGCTGTCTTGTCGTTATTTGCAGGGCCCGTCATCAAAGAATTTGTTCACAACTCAGTACTGGGAATAGGGAGTTTGTATGGGGGAAGTGGCTAGCACAGGGACATGCCGTTACAGACGGGGTTTTCACCCTTCTGGTTGCAAGGCTCCCGGGGAAGAGCTTTAGTATCTTTCACTAGAGGTGACACAGAAATAGAGGCAAAATTCTGAATGGTGGGAATGAAGGTGGAGTTGAAGAATACATTGTAACAATTTAAGATTTGGTCGTGTTGAGATAATTATCACCACGATGTGATGCGGCGGTCGTTTTGCAATCAACAGTCACATAATTACTGCAGGCAGCGGCACAACCTACAGTGGATTTTAACGGCGCTGCAGATCAGATGCCTTATGCCGCTATAACTTCAGCCCGGTCGCACGGTCCCAGAAACTGAAAATCAGTTTTAATCTATTAAATTTCATAAAAACACAAATACAATATACATCTTACATGTTTTCTCTTGTAGCACCTAAAATATGAGCTCATGAAGTGCACACAGTGGAAAAATACACGACGTTTACGTCGCGAATCGAAGGAAATTTTCCAGCATCCGCTATCTTATCGACACACGATGTTGGTTTACAGCAATTTCAGCAAACAAGCTGTGTTGTGAGTGGTTGGTGTATCCCTATGACCAATTTTGCGGTAAAATACAAAACCGTGGGTTTTTTGACGTCACGAATCCCAGGGTTTTGCGAATTACTGAACAAAACAACTGCAACACTTAGGATTATCATGACAAAACTCGGGGTTTTTAAACAAAAGCGTGAGTTTTATGAAAAGATTGAACAACAAAGCAAACCCTAGGTTTTGTTTTAAAAACCCAGAGTTTTGTATACAAATCCCTGGGTTTTGAAACAAAACCCAGGGTTTTGTAATAAAACCCAGGGTTTTGTGCACATTATTGAACAAAGTTAAAATATAATGATATTTGTTTTGGAATCCTGGGTAGTTTACAAAACTCAGGGTTTCGTGCAAAACCCTCGGATTTGCAAGCAGAACTCACGGTTTCGTTACAAAACTCACGGTTTTATAAAGAATACCCTCGGTTTTGTTTAAAAACTCTGGGTTTTATGAGCAAAACCCACGGTTTTTGTACAAAACCTTTGGTTTTTTATTACAAAACCATGAGTTTTTTACACAAAACCCCGGGTTTTGTGAATTATTGAACAGTACAACTTCGATACAAATATGTATATGGTAGTACAAAATGATGATGGAGACCAATGTACTGTAAATACAGTGATATTTAGTACCTACGTATGTGGTCACCTTTTGTGTGACAAAAAATGGCCACATGCAGCACATGACCTGACACCTCAAGTAACTTAAGAAAGCGATGGACTCTTGTACCCACGGAGACCAGGTGACCTCACACAGCAGTGCCTTCGTAGAGCACAACATGTGCCACCATATGATATATATACCCTGTCGGTATACATGTACGCGGCTCTGTGATCTGTGGCCATCTGGTGTGAATGACTTGAGCCATAAACCAGGAAGAATACCACAATTCACTGCGGTGTGCCTATAAATGTTTGAGCAAAGACTGCACGTATACAGCATGTCTTTTATCATTATTTGTATTTGCTTTAGGGGTGTACAAAAATGTGGTGACACTAATCAGCACATGTATGTGTATAATCACCGTGGACGGTAAACTAAACCATAAACATGAGTTACAAGCTTGCGGTTGTGAAAGAAAGGATCAGTAGTTCGCTATAATGTGATAGATGCTGAAGGTTGCTGTTCCAAGACAAGGTTATTCTGTGGTCAAAACAAAAAAATAACAGTGAGCATCAGATGTAATGTGGCATGCATTAAGTGGACAAGCTTCTAGAATTGTCAGTCCAACCTGCGTAAGAAAGTGGCGCCGTCATTGTGTTGACAAAAGAAAGAATACAACAACAAATAAAATACAAAATATAAGTCACTAGAACAATGTAAAAGTAGACTAGAGGTGACTAAAAATTTACATACAGCACATTGTCTATAAACGCAATAAAGAGAAATTTATATGAGTAAGTTAATAAGCAAATCAATAACAACAGGGAAATATGTTGAGAGATTACCCAGCATTCTGAAAGAGATGATGGTTTTTGTTTCTTTTTCTTTTTTTAGGGGGGGGGGAGGGGGGGACCAAAACGTGATGGGCTTGTAGACTGAGAATTGTTATGATTTATTTTATTCTGTTGGGATTTATTGTTCAGCTTTGGGCTGTACAAAGGAAACACCCACAAACTGGACCATTCCCTCAGCTTATCCGGCTGCCTTGAACACTTCTTGTCTTGTAGTTTGCAAATCTTATGGTGATTGGCATGCAGTCATTGACTTGCTTTCCACACTGTGAGACCTGTTTATATCGGACAATGTGAGACTGAGCACCATTCCTTTCTGAAATAGTTTCAAGGCCATCTTATCAGTATCACCAGTGTTTGCTCTTGCCATGGTGTGATTATTCTAAGCCTTTGACGTCGAGAGTACTACTCTAAGTCGTCTAGTCGCCACTGTAGATCTTGCACAGTTTTTTCAAGCTGATCTATTTTCTTTTCATAGTCTTGTAGCCCCCCCCCCCCCATCATATACTTTCTGTTATATTGCAGGCTTTTCTATTTTAATTAGAATATACATTAACTTACATAGTAATCAATAGGATAGGTGCATTCACCAATAAGTGCTCGAATTAAAAAAAAAAAAGGCAAAAATCAGGAATCAACAGCAGTGCCGCCTAGTGAACAACTTTTTTTGACCATTTCACAAGGAACATATCAACAACGTTTCAGCTTAATTTTAGTGATTGTTTTTGAAAAAAAGTCCAAAATAGCGAAAACACACACACACACACACAACATAAAAAATGGAGAAAAAATAGCGGTGGTACCTGGTAAACAAATTAAAAACTAGGAGTCTATAGGAGTGTTCATGTGTGATATCAAAGCAATTGGGTGAGCGAATCAGAGAAGATTTTAAAGACCCCCCCCAAAAAAAAATGCAGAAAAAATCCAAATATCACTGGAGCATGACCATTTGAATAAAGTATGTGGAGACCTACCCAAGGTACATTGCCATCAAGTTTGAAGTGAATCTGGACGGCGGTTTTGAAGAAGAAGTCGGAAATGTAATCGTGAACGGACGCCGGACGGCTGAGCCTCCTAGAAGCTCAGCCTGAGTAGCAAGCCAGCTGAGCAAAAAAATCAACTTGACTTTACATTATACATTTCAAACCTTACCAAGAATATTTACATCCATAAAGTTACACCAATATCCTTATAAATTGGGGGGGGGGGGGGGTGTTTGTTTTTTTGCTTGATCAAAGGTTTTGCCAAGCAAGGAATTGTCGCATGCTGCTTTCCAAAATAAGATCATGATATAATAGACTTAACAATTTCTTGGTAAACTATATCCGACTCTATGATTAGAAAGCATCTATGGCCGTTTTTACTGAAAGACTGTTACAAGTCCAAGAGCGGTTTTTTGGCACAAACTACCTTCGCAATGAACCACTTCTTTCATTTCTGCGACCAGTCGAATTTGCACCCGTCAAAATGATTGAGGCGTCCTAGTCACCTGCGACATTAACTTAGGCGATCCATGCCCTACACAATAATGTAAGCGACTTGTTACATTTCTTTATGTAATATATATATATATATATCGAAAAGAAAATATTATGTCTCGCTGTACGGGCAAATACCACCAACAAAAAGGCAGGGAAGGACCCACAGTTACTTTGATCCTTATCGCAGGAAAGTAAAGGGTTGTATTTATTATTTTACCCCGAGCTTTCCGTTAGGAACTTTATTCTCCATGTCAACTTGCCTTTGCTCACCTGGCTTCATTTGACAATCGGTTTTGGTTGCTGGAAATCCTGTTATATTTCATTAAAAATCTTTATACATGTATAATTATGAAGACGTGTTTACAGTAGGAGAGATCGCAATTAGCAATTGTATGTGTATTTGGCTGAATATACAAGTCAATAGATAACGTAAAGCAAGTAATTAGCAATTGTATATGTATTTGGCTTAATATACAAATACACAACATTTTTGTGGGCTAGAAGTGTGTATTCTCTTAGATGCTGTGCCAAAATAGCATTCAATTTATAGAATAGTTTTACAGCAAAAGTTACCCAAATCACCGGAGCATTTTACCTATTCACAACCATTTACCGCAAGAAATAGGGTCCTTTTGGGTACATTGGTTTTAAAGTTACATAGGTGCAAATTACAATGGGAACTAATTGAAATGCACATACATAGCCCGCCTGCCTACAGAGCCATCTACGGAGAACCCGCATGAACCAGTTGATCTTTCTCTTACCTACTGTTTGTGGCTGTCTACTTTGTAACTTACATAATGGTGTATACTCCTTGAAGCTGTATTGAGAATAACAGGATGGTTAAGCTAAATCTTGACCAATATTTCTGACAATTTTTATAGCTCTGATTCGTGACCTTTAGGTTATTCCCAAATACAGTAGATTTGCTGTCTCAGTCATAAGAGGGGTAGTCTCTCTCAAAAGAAAATATCAGGACAATGCTTAGGAACGTGTTAATGCGGAGAGAGGATTTCTTTGTTGGGTAGTTGCTCGCTCTTCAGGTTACCATATAAGAGGGGGACCAGGTAGAGATATATGTCTATATTCTTCATTTGTTTTGACCTCAATATATAAGGCCATTTTATCTGATGTTATGTAACTGTGTATTATATTGATCAATACGGTTTATTGCAGAAGGAAACCTATTGTATAATGAAAGGTCTATTATCTTAGAGTGCACTATGAGTTGTTGTACAGTGGAGGGTGACTTGTGCATCTAAGCTGCATGCTCTGTACAGTTCTATGTGCATATAGGGCAGTTTGTAATTTCTTTCCCTGAACATACCAAACCAAGGTATTGTTTTACGATTAAACTGGACAGATGACCACAGGAGTTGGAACAGTACAAATGTGTCTTCCTGGTGCCACGCCGTTTGCCTGTTCTATCTATATATAAGTAAGATACTGCTTACTTTCTAGAGAATAAGGATGGCAATGGTGACTATATCCACAGATAAATATGGGCTTTGCAGCATGGAAATAAAATTGGATCTAGTACTTTATCAGCAGCCGTATAAGTAATGGAGTGACTGTCTTTAATACTCATAGTTGCAAACATTTTGATTAACGAAGGCCACCAAACAACAAAATTAAATCTATGACCCCGATGCAGGTATTTTTGATTTGCCATTATTATACATTTTTTTCTTACATGGTGAATACATTTTCAAACAGTAAATACAATGTTTACAGTTTACAGAAAAAAGTACTAGAGTAATTAAGATATTCGTAGTTATATGTGCTGATATAAATAGATAATATCCTCCTGGCCAAAAAATTCAGGCCTCCCCCTCGTCAACATTGAGTATATGCATAAGGATGGTTGTGCGGATTTGTTTATTTTATTGTATCAGCAACAGGCATACCTCCATCTGGAAACCTTGCCCTTCCAGATCCAACTTCCCTCTGGCATCCTTTTGTTTGTTGAAAACTTATGTACTGAGCTAACCTCGAACACCCCATTCTCCTAGCAACCTCACACAGGGAAAATTCAACCTCCAACATTCCGATGACCTTGCCTATGTCGAATTCAGAGTGCTCCGAGTAACCCGTGCGTCACGGCATTGCAGATTTACATTGATACCGGTGTTGCCAGTGGCTTCTTTTAAAGCTCATATGCACCCCGATATCCGATATTTTTTTCCAAACCGTAAGTTGGATCTTCTTCCGATTTATTGGGAATGTATGCGCACTTGATCTGCACGCAATTTGTCCACTACCTGGTGGTGCTGTCATTTTCTGATTGTTTATTAAATTGTGAAAATTTGAAAGAATCGGTAAAGGGTTTGTTTATGTTAGCGACAGTGATGATGGTATCAAACAAAAGTGACATCGGTATGATTCTGAAGTTCACAGGACCACTTGAGTTTCTGCATGTAAGGTCAGATGAGCACAGGATTGTTACAGTCCTGTACTTTTTGATTGGGTTTGAATGGCATATACACACACACACACACATATATATATATATATTCTGGCAACTCTGTATACGTACAGGCTGAGTATAATATAGCCTGATTTATTATTACTTTGAACTCAGGGCTTAAATCACTCCACTCTTGTATTACTGATATGATTTTTTGTGTGACATATAGGTCAGCATTGACCTTTGTATTGTATGTCAATAAAATTACTCCTACTAATACTATATATATATAGATAAGTCTGTGTCTGTACATGTGTGTCTGTGTCTGTGTGTGTGGGGGGGGGGGTGGTTGTCAACATGAAACAATCTGAGAGGTGGAAATTATAGTAAGTGTACAAGACACTGTAATGTATGAATGTTTTGTGACCACGGAATGGATGGAGCTCGAATCAGCAACCTTCGGCACCAGTCACCTAGCCGAAAATGGGAAATGCACATTCCAAATCCACCAAATCCCCATTCCTAAAAAGAATGGTCAAATCAAGGAGGCAACACGAAGTGAAGCGTGTAGCCTCCTTGGTTCAATGGAGGCAGGTATGCGTTAATGCCATAATCGACATGGCCCAGTTCATTGTATGTAATCCAAGTACACTGACTGTATTCGGAGTTGTCCCAGATCAGGGACATTCTTCATTACTGAACCCTGGACCGGGTCGAGTTGATCTATCTGTTTATCATGTAACGCAAGACATTCCAGCCCGTATAAAAGTGACCGTTGATCATGAGACAACCATTTTTTTTCTTTTTTTGAGTCCCATTTAATTGAATAGCACTGCTGTCAAATTACCACGTTATTTTGACGATGCATCAAACATGAGTTCATTCACTTATTTTATCCCTTTATTGTCATCACTAGGAATGAAAAACAGAAACACATAAAAATAGTAATGATGGCAGGGTAGTCTTAATACAAAGCCGTGGCTTGATACCCTCCCAACAACTGACAGGGTTCGAGTTAGATGGAGTTAAAAAATAAAATGATGTATGTAAGTAAGAATAAGGATGCGAAAATAAAACAAACAGATGGACAGAAGAAAAAATACAGGTAAAGTTTTTTTTAACTGGAGGTAGGCATATATTGGACAAATCCATATAACTAACAAACGATAAAGATGCATAAACAGTACTACACATATGTGCAGGAGACAACAGAGACTTGATTATTCAGCAGGAGTTGAAATCTACTTTTAGAGAAGCTCAATAAAGCTGAAAATAACACCTGGAAACTGACTATTTTTATAATACATTTGACAAAGAATTTGAATGAATACAAATTGAAAACTAGGTGCTAAATCCATATGAAAACGCTATATTTTTGTCATGCCGGAAGTGTAAAATTCTGATAAAAGAAAAATATACATATACAGAAAACATATATCCCTTTATGCTAGCTGTTCTCTTCAGTTTTCAGTTATTATACATTTGGCAAAAAATTTGAATGAATACTAATTGAAAACTAGGTGCTAAATCCATTTGAAAACGCTATATTGTTGCCATGCGGGAAGTGCAAAATTCCGATAAAAGTAAAATATACATATACAGAAAACAAATATCCCTTTATGCTAGCTGTTCTCTTCAGTTCACGAACCATTAATAATGGCATAGGGCACGTCAATTCATTCAAGTTTTGGTTTGCACTTCCATCTTTGGGAAAAATTTCGAAAACTAAACCATATGCATCTACATATGAACACAGTTGTCCATACTTTAATGAGCAAGGTTGTGATTGAGCAGAAAAGAACGTCCAAAAGGAAATACTGGTACCACGTGAGTTGCTTGAAATGAGGCAGACTAAGATGATTTGCTCCTCTGTGTCTAATTTATACTCTATCCAGTATAGGAATATTGACTTGGGTGTCTTTGGTTGGTCAAGCATGAGTTTGGATAGTTTGACGGCATTTGATTTATAAAATTCATAGTTTCCCAGAACACCATTGATTGCTGTTTCTAATGCGCCTTTGGAGAAATCATGTTCATAATTTATTTGAAATCCAACCCTATATCTGTGCACAAGTTTGTATGCATGATCGAACTGGTCAAAAAAGATACTCACGTCAACAACTGGTACAGCATGCTGGATGGCTTCGTGGGAACTACAAATTCCACAGTGTGTTATGAAGAGCTTTGTGGCCGGGTGGCCCAGCAGGTCATTCTGTGGTAATCACGATACCAGACGTGTGCTGTTCCCCAATTGATCCGGAAGATCCCCAGTATAATGCAAAATAACGTTTGTGTCAGCCTTGCAAGAACTCGAGCCAATATTTCTGCCTTATATTACTCCATTGTTGAAAAAACGTACCAAAGCTGACCACAATAACTCCGTGTTGTCCAGAAGTCAACATATAGGCCTAAAGGTTCGTATCAAGGTCCTTACTTTGCCGAAAATGAATTCCACCAATCAGAACTACATTCGGCATAGTTGGTCTGGCATAATCAAACGACCAGTAGGAATTAACAAATATAAGATCAGTAGGCTTTGTCCAGAAATTCAATTCTAGTTGAATATTGTATTCTAATATGAGAGGCCTGAATGACGGGAAAGTGACGTATGTCGGGACAATATATACTGCAACTACATAATGAAAGACGTTTTTGACGCGATCCATGAACTTCATATTGTCGCCGATACGTGCATAGGGAGTTGGAACATAGCCTAACGGTATGAATGAAGGATAAAACATGCCAGGAGATGTCTTAAAACCATCATTGGAATACCCAACAGAGGGTGCAACAACCTTTGTGGCCTCGAGCCACCCACAGCCGTCCACAACATCAAACAAGTACAAGTCGTACGTTCCTTTCATCCACACTCCATTGACAATGGAATCGCTCAGCAATGCCTTACAAAACGGGTTTGTAGTTCCATGAATAAGCTCACAAACATAAAGGGGCGACGTTCCTAACTCATTCTACACAAATGCTGGATTATTGAGCAAGGTGACATTTTCAGGAGCAGAGTAGTTAAAAAGTGTCACAGATGTTGGCAGATATTTTGCATCGTACCTGCTGTGCACGATCACTGTGTCGTGGTGCCCTGCAGTTATAAGCAAGGCTGTTAACTTCTCCATATTCATCTGCCGCGAGTTGGCACCGTAGGCATAAGGGTGAACTAGTATCCTGGCTGAATCTGTATAATTTGCCTGCATGATTACACCTGTGATAATGATCACGTGAATATATTTCCAAAGGTTCAATATTCCGCTATTTGACAGAGAGTTCATCCTGTGATTGCACCTGAAACACTAAAATAAATATAAATTTTACAGTTTTGGTGTAAATAAGTGTTCTTGTTACCGTGGGTCATTGGAACATACGTCATTACAGAGCTTGCGAAGCAAACGTGGACTGGATTATGTCAGCGGCTTCAATCCATAGCCGACAGACGGCACTACGTACTGGTTGAAAAATCATCTGGTCAGCCTTCTGTTAGTGCCAGCCAATGAGGAGCCGAGGCCTCAATTTGACGCCATATGACCTACATGTCAACGTAAACATCGCAGCATGGACGTGATGGCGGCTGACCTGACTATAGAAGAAAAAAAATTGAAAAAGTTGTAAAATTCTTTGCAGAGGCCATAGGTCGCCCTTCTGTTTCAACCGAGCAATTAGACATTATAGAATATCTTGGGAAAGGAAAAGATGTATTTGTAAGTTTACCAAGTGGTGCTGCTAAGTCATTGACATTTATTGCTGCTCCATTTACACTGAACTGGGAGAAGACGAATTTCATAACTGACGAACTGGAAGCACATACAATAATAATAGTTGTGTCTCCTCTGGTTGCTCTCATGCAGGAGCAAGTCCACTTCCTAAATAAGAAGGGGCTCCAAGCAGTTTACATTGGCCATCAAGATATGGAGATTAAACGTTGACATGTAGGTCATTTGGGGTCCAACTGGGGCCTTGGCTCCTTATTGGCTGCCACTGACAGAAGGCTGACCAGATGATTTTTCAACCGGTATGTAGTACTGTCTGTCGGCTGTGGTTTGAAGCCGCTGATATAATTCAGTCCTGGTTTACTTCGCAAGCTCGTGCAGTGTGTCAGTATTTTGCGTTCTAATCAATAATTCTAAAATATATGTAAATATTTTTTTCTAACTAGTGGGAAACAACAACATGCAAACGAGGACTTGCCAGTCTAATGCTATATCTTTGTCTAGTGTTGTTAGATTAAATATTTTAGGTTACATTGAGAGTTCACGCCACTCTTGTTTTGCTTTCAGTTTATATTCCTGGACTGTAAGCACGACATGAGAGCAAGTAGTACAGCCATACTACCATAGTTCAGTTTTATCGTCTGCTCAAACACGCTGTTTCCAACGTATGCACAACACTTTTGTGTTGTGCATCTTTCTACCTTCTTTCTGCTTCTATGCAGAATTCTTTTCTTTGTTCCTGCTGCAAGCACTGTTAAAAAGCGATGGAATTTCTAATGCTTTCAAACATGTCTCCAAGGTGCTCCAGTTGTTGAGATGTGTACAGCATGTTGTCCGTTGTTTACTGTAAAGGCGATTGTTTTAATCATTTGTTTCCATTACAAGCTAATCGCTGCTGTCCTTATAAGCACTTTTTTTGTTTTTGTTTAAGGCGACTTAATATATGCACCCTTTCACTGTACACCAGTACTTTTTCTATATCGATGCTACCAGGAAACCTATATCACTCTATGCCATACGTGATTCACTGCCCATATCTGTTGCCATTTGACACAATGAATATCAAACAATTGAAATATCTCTGGGCACACTGGGGAGCTCCATATTCCCCTGACATGAACAGAAGATAATAGGTCAGGTATACTTTTACAATATCAGGGTTACGCTTTTATCTTAGTTTAAATAACCTATATTTAACTCGGGAATCTGCTGGCAAAATTATCTGTGTAACATTCATGTAACTTTAAATATTCTTGTGCATTTTTGGCCAGGACGTGTTATTTTTCCAGAGATGTTGATGTCGTCTCAGTAACGTACCCTCTTTGCACCCCATTGCTATGTGTTCCTAAACTTAAGCTTGATTTTTTCTGCAGTTCACGGAAACTTTGCACCATGCAATGAATAGCCATAAACAATTAGAGCAAGTATAAATTACCTTGAGATTCCATACTTTACCAGATAATTTCACAGATGGTTTTACTACTTTACACTTCGTACTGATTGCCCTGTTCGGGATGTGCATCCAAAGCAAGCCCAGACAACCAAACTTAAGAGATAAGAAAATCTGTTATGCTTACATTTGTAGTCTCTTACAAGAAAAACTTTCCTACACAAAAATCTCCCTAACACTGTCTTTCCACATTATAATGTTTGTAACCTTTTTCAACAGCTGACACAGATAGTCACGGTCTTGATCCACCTGGATTCCACGCTATCATGCCCCTGACCAATAAGGTTGGATTGGTGAAAGCATTGTAGTTTATGTTTCTCATGCTTTAGTTGTTCAACATCAAGCGGATCTGGAAGTCCAAATCTTGAGTTAATATGGATATCTGACTTACAATAACAAATTTGTACTAGTTGCTGCTTTCAGACCTTCAAATTCAAACGCATCCTTCTTGGATGTCTTCATCTTAACTTTGACCTTCACTAATACGCACAGTACAAATATCATGATAGTGGGGACTTGAATGCTGAAAAAACATTGTTTAAAAAAAAATGTTTTTACAACAATTGGAAACTCCATGTCTCAGAGCCAACGATGGTAGCAGAGCAAACATCAACTTGTTTATATCAAATAATCAGCAAAATGCCCTAGTACATTCAATCTGTGTCATTGTTGTTACCTGTGGCACAGAGGGACCAATGCACAGTTGCGGCAAGTTTATATTTCACGGGTCAAAAGGCTAATTGCTGTAATAGGCTAATATGGGACTAACTATTCTAAATCTGATTTTGATATATTCCGACAAAGGCAAAATAAGTTGACTGCGATGCCTGCTTCCATACTGGTAGGGTTGGCGCAGCGTGTTGACCTTTCTTGACTGTTGCACATGATGTTATGCCAAACAAGACCATGCCGGCATTTGCAAATGATGCAGCATGGTAAACATCTGAATTACGCACTCAAAAGCAAAAAGTGGAAAGAATACACCAAAAAGCAAAACAGCATCTAATGCAACCCGCAATGTATGGAGATACTTCCGTGATCTGCAGTCATCCTTACCAATCGGTGGTCAGCAGAAACAAAATATCATATGAAACAATGTGAAACTGTAAACTAGGGAAAATTAGAAAAGCACAAATTGGTCGACAATAGTGCAATACTTCATATCTGGACATTCCAAATCATCAATTGCAACCATAATTTCATATGATATATAATCATTTTCCACAATACAGAAGAAGCAATGTTTTAATGGTTTCTTTCTGCAACAGTGCTGTGTCAATTCCGATAGTAAATTATCGAGATATTACTCCCAGCAGAATCCTGCGGAAAAAACTGAGTACAGAGACGAAACAGTTTACAACATTTTGAAAGCTTTAAACACTGATAAGGCTTGTGGACCAGATGGCATCAGCCCATTGCTGTTAAAAGAGGTTGCTCCTAGGATCTCTTCTTCTCTGACTAAACTGTTTAACGTTTGTCTAGTCAGTTCAAAATACCCATCATGATGGAAGAAAGCACACATGTCACCAACTTTGTAGAGTGAATCATCAGTTCTCTGTAAAAATTACAAACCAATGTCACAACTAAACTGCATTCATCAAAGTTTATGAATGATCAGTTACCAAGCATATTCTAAACTTTTTCCTGGATAACTGTGTCCTGTCCAAGAGACATTCTGGTGATAGCGCCATCAAGAAACTCGTTTGCCTATACCACAAGTCTTATTATGCAGTTCACTTATGAAAATAAATTTCATGTAGTGATATCACAAAACATTTCATAAAGTATATCACTATAAAATGAGGGAAACAGGCATTCGTGGTAGGCTGTTAGAGTGGGCGGAAAATAATATATATCCCTACCATCAGCATGTTGTTATTTAAGGTGAGGCATCCACTTCGCACCCTATCTACGCAGGTGTCTCACAAGTATCTGTACAAGACCCACTCATGTTCTTGATCTTCGTCAACAATATTGTAGACATAGTTAAATCAGATATATGTCCATTTGAAGACAGCACAGCACTGTTTATCCAAGTGGATGACCAAGTTGAAGGGGCAAGCATTTCAAACCAAGATCTTCCGGCAATGTCTGACTGGGCAAACCAATGGCTGCTTACTTTTAACCCAGCGACAACTAAATCATTATTGGTTTGTAGCAGAAGGAGGCACGTTGATCACACTAATTTAGCGTTACAACAAGCAGTTATTGAACATTTTTAGCAACCTAAACATCTTTATATTATCATTTCTTCTGACCTTTCATCACATATAAATTCAATGACTACAAAGGCAAGGGAACTAGAAGCTATTCGAAAGAGCCTACAGTACAAACTTTACAGATGTGCACTTCAATCTTTATACAGTAGTTTTTCCAATCAAGACCATCTCCATAAAAAGACCACTTCTATATTAAGACCACCAATTTACAGTACAAAAATGCTGAAAACATTGAAGAGTTTAAAAGTAAATGAAACAAAACCAAACATAAATGGAGTGAACTATTTTATTTTGAAGAAAAGGAAGATAGCTATTATCCATGCTAGAATGAAAATGGGCTAAACATTGAAGAGTTTCAATGAAAATGAAACAAAAGCAAACTTAAACGGAGTGAACTGTTTTATTTTGAAGTAAAGGAAGATAGCCATAATGCATGCTAGAATGAAATTGGGATGCAGCAAGTAGGACTGCGACAGCACAAAATGGGCTTGATAGTGTGACCACTTTGTCCTGTGGTCTTTCTGCTGAGGATTACTTTCATTATGTTTCCCAGTGTATTAAATATGCCTCCCAAAGGGACAGACTCCAAACTGAAATTGTACCTTTAGCAACATGCAACCTAAAAAATATTTGTTCTGGATATAAAAATGATTGTTGGCTTTGATTTGGAGAGGTGACTGTACTCAATGAGTGTGTGCAGAGTCACTGAGTTGGCCTGCTTTGTTGGGGTGACTCTCATGTAATTTGTAAACAATTGGAATGGTGACCTACATTCATTGTGGTAAGCCTTTATGTGGTCCACACAGGTTTCAGCGAATTGGGTTGTGTGACTTATTGGAAAACTCTAGAATATTGGTGAGAGTTCTTAGTCTAGATATATAAAGCATTTCATGAATGGGTGAGAGAGGAGAATTCTGAGATCTGACAGGTGCGGTCTGAAGTCAAGCTAGTGGGACTGTAAGCTACTGTTATTGCCAAGGAGATACTCATTTATACATTGTACCTGTGGAATGTGGACAGCGTCTTTGAGTGGGCTGATATATTTGGTATTTAATTGTACCACATTGGAACCAAGCTGTACCTCTGTGGGATTTAATCAGCATTGTACCTTTGAGTATCACTTTGGAGCTAAACAGTACCTGTGTGGGATTTGTACCAGACTATTTGGCACTGATGTAGTGAGGTATTTCCCCAGGAAATCCTGTGACGTCAGCAGGGGAACCTCTTTGTGGACACTGATTGGGAAAGGCCAGACCACAGAATAAGGATTGCTCAGGACTTGGAACGCATCCAGAATAGATGGCTCAGAAGGCAAGCAAGGCACATATGACCAAGTAAAAAAAAGTTTTATTAGCAACATTACATGACATTTTATAGTCGTTTTTAGCACACAGCACAAAAATTGGTACTAGAAGTGACTGTATTTGATCCAATGTGGAAGGAGCATTTTTGGATTGGTCAAAATAGGAGATCCAGACAGACACTTGATGTAGTGAGATTTCTTTTCACATGAAAAAAAAAAAAAAAAAAAAAGAAAATGAAACTATTTGTGTGTGCTTGCATTGCTATTTTGTGTGCATGGCTGGGCCATTGTACTAAGTAGTGGTCACTTAGCAATTTTACAGTGACTTGTCACAATTTATGGGGGTTTGATCAGCTTAAATGCTGATTGACTTGCCATGAACTTTATTTTAATTCACTCAGTGCCTTTGAAATTCGCGAGTCATTGATATTGTGTCCTGGCGGCTATTATGAATTTCTGGTAATTTAAAAGTTATGTTTCCCACCATATTTAGTTTTTTTCTAGTTTTGTTTGGTCTTTTGTGTGTTTTTTCCTTTCTTCCTCCATTCAAGATTGTATGTTGGAAAATATTTGTGAAAAAAATTTGTTTTGATTTTGAACAAATTTATGGGTTTATGAAAAACTTTTGGCTAGATCATACTATCAGCAGCAATTCGTTTTTTTTCTCTTTTTTTCTCCTTTTCCTCGATAGGACTGCACAATCAGGGATTGTACAACAGATACACTGGTGTCAGCTCCATGTTACAACTGAATCCCCAGTCGACAACTTTGTATACCTGCACATAACTTGGGGGTTTTTTTTGCATTCACACAGTATTCCCCTGTGTTATTATTTCCCTATCCAGTGCATTGGTGTTTGACAATTGTGTTGCTTGAATGTTAAGTATTGGTTGACTGGTTACTTTGATTGCTTGTCTTGCCTTGCTATGTGTTACTGGTATTTCAATAGTATTTTTTTCTCCCCTCTCATGTCGACTTGACCTAGTAAAAAATATATGCACTATTGTGAGTGAAGGTTAACTGTTCAGTGTTGGTCTTCTGGTGTTGAATAACATCGTAAATTTCCCTTCACTCTTCAATTCATTATAAATACGGATATTGTATTAAAAGGGAATTTTTTTTTTTTAATTTTGAGTTTGACTAATCTACCATTGGAGTGGCCTCAATTGTCATTAATACCGCAAGCCCAAAGGCTTTGGGTACTTTTTCAGGCATTGCATTTGCAAAACTTAAAGCTATTTTTGCTATCAGGGAGGAATTGGCAGCAGAGGGTCTGTTGATTACATATGATATTCTCATTGACAGAAATATCTTGCCTCAGCAGACAGGGGACACCATGATTTACAATCAGGTGATTTGTTTTGGGAGCAATGATGCACCCACTAACAGTGAAAAGCAGCAACAGCAACGGGATTCTGAATCCCAGCAAATTGTCCAACTGTTTGACAAATTTATGTCCCAAATGTAAAATGGTCAAAAAGCTAGATGCGGTAATTGTGCCTCAGTCACGCATAAGGGAAGAATGGGAAGAGGTTAAATCATCAAATACGACTTCCACACCCACAAGTGTTTACCCAAAGCTTGCGAGTGGTAGCCTGTTAGTGGGCAAGGGGAGGGGGGGGGGTTGTAGCCTGCTTCCTGGGGCACACCATTACCATATACTCAAGGGAGTAAAGGGGGCAGTGATTTTAAACCACCACCATCGATCACACGTACATCCCTGTCATCCAGTATAAGTAACCTGCATCTACTGGGACCAGGCTCTGTAATAATCAATAGTGTCCCACAGTGCACGAACCCGACATCCCAGGCTGGGGGTGGGGGAAAAGTTGGGTATTTACCCCCAGGGTTTCCCCAATATCCTGTGTGCTAAGGGCAACCAACATTTGCTCCTGCACTTCAACCACAAAGGCTAGTGGGGCAATATCCATTGGATATTTTCAGGGCAACAGCCACAGATGGTCCATATGCTACAGCCTCAGCTGAATCCTCGGGTAGTTCAGCCAGCAATGGATCAACCAATATCGCTGACCATGGATAACCCAATCTGCAACTTGGGGCATGGAATGCGACACAAGAGAGTGAGAGGATAACATCCACCCAAGATGGCCACTTATGATGGCAGGGAAGACTGGCGTCCTTTTATTTTACAGTTTAAGAGGATTGCATTGCATTATGGGTGGGGGCAGAATGAGAAGCTAGACCACCTCATTGATGGTTTTTTGCATGGTAAGGCCCTTGACTTTTTCAGGAGTTTGAAAGAGGAAGTTTGCTAGGATTTTCGGTGATTGTCAAGGAAACTAAAGAACTGGTTTGGAAGAAAGCACATGTCTGTTAGTGTGCGGCGGCAGCTTTCCTTGTTGAAGCAGAGGCCAAAGGAGAGTGTGGAGTAGTTTGCCGAGTATGCTCAAAAATTTGCCAGGGACAGTTACCAGTATGCAACAGGTGCTGTGGGGAGCATCGAGACCATGGCTAAAGAGGCATTCTTGGAGGGACATTTACATTGTTCAGCAGCTTTTCAAGTTTTGAACAAGGAGCCAGAGGACTTGGAAGAAGCATTGCACCTTATAAAGATCCAAGAGCAAAACCATGATATCATGTATGGGAAAGAGTCTATGAATGGTGTGTCAGTGTCTTTTGAGAATGAGAACTTCTTCCCTCAGGTGCAACCTATGTCTATGGGAACCTGAGATAGGGGAAGACACAAGCAAATGAGTTACCCTCTGGAGGATAGAATAGCCTCACTAACCGAGAAGCCTGTGGCACCTGGAATGAAGACCGGAATGCAGGTAGCCATGAAGAGCATGCTTGGCATGTTCAATTATTCATGGAATCCCAGGAGAAGAGGCAGAAACCTGTAGTAGCAATTCCAGGCTGGGTTTCAGCTAGTACTCTGCCATGGGAGAGAGGGTCATGTTTTAAGTGTGGGGGCACGTCACACTTTTACCCTGAGTGTCCGCTACCTTGCCAAAACATTCTCCTGGAGTGAATGGCTCACCAGCACCAGAGAAAGGGTTAAACAAACCCGGGTTGTAGATACTGGCCACTAGGCAACCCCTAAGACTCTTGGTGGCCAGGTTGTAAATAGAGATTTGAGATATTGTTGTAACGTGGGGCAGGACACATATAAATATTTTGTAAAGGAGTTTCATTGAGAGCAAATACTGGGTACAACATAGTCATGCTGGCCAAGTGAACAAATGGGATTGTAGTGCAGTGGTGCACATGGCAGCTTAGGTCATTGTAGTCAGTACAGACTTTGCACAATGAATTGGTCTTGATTATCACGCAGGGGAATGGTTTTCACTTAAATGTATGGCAAAAAAGGCACTATGGTAGCATATTGGGTGCTAGGTGTCAGGTTATTTCTTCGAATGTGTATATTGCCCCAGTGACCAACCCATTAATTCTAAGATTGGATTTCCTCTCTCCAACAGTGGGGCAGTAGACCTCAAGTGCAATGATGTCAGTATAGGATATGCTATAATCCCAACCACTCTTTGCCAAGCAGGAGACTGTGACTTTGCCATGTGTAAGGTAAGACTCACAGAAAGGTTAGTGATTCCCCCAAATCTTCAGGTGCATGGAATTGGAGGATTTAAGGCTGCCAATCCAGGCGAGTACATGGTCACTCTAAAGAATAACCAACCAGACTTAATGTCCCCAACTATGTTAGTAGCTGGATGGAAGAAGGTACCTATTCCCTCTATTAATTTGTAGAATATGTTTGTCACTCTAAAACCAGGTACTTTGGTGGGGAGTGCCATGCAGATGGGGGAAACATTACTTTGGTGGGGAGTGCCATGCAGATGGGGGAAACATTATTAGACGATGTCAGTGATTTATCCTCAGAAGGAAGTAGTTTGTCACCTTTGATGAACAGCAGACTTTCTTAGGCCTATAGCATGAAAGACATAAATGCTGATCCTATATCACAGATGTATCCCGGAAAGGTACCTGAACATTTGCAGTCTTTGTTGGAATGGTCAAATGTGAACTTGTCAAGGGAGGAAGCTCAGAAGCTTTCAGTGTTACTTCAGGAATATTCTGATGTGTTCTCCAAAATGACCTTGATCTTGGTTGTTTCTCAGATATAAAACATAAGATCAACTCTCAAGGGGCAACTCCAGTGAGACGAAGGATGAGGCATTGTCTTTTGCCTTCCAAAGTAAGGAGGAAAAAGCACTTGAAGTAGATGCTGGATGTGGGGGTTTTTCAGCTGGCCTCATCACAGTGGGATGCAGTGGCAGTCTTGGTATGAAAGAAGGATGATGGGGTGCACTGGTGCATGGACTGTCAAGAAATAAACAAGGTCACGGTCAAGGATGCTATCCTTTGCCCTTGAACAAAGAATGCTTGGATGCTCTAGGGGGAAACACATATTTTTGTTCTTTAGATACGGCTAGTTGCTACTGGAAAATTCCAGTAGAAAAATAGTGATCGGCACAAGATGGCATTTCTCACCAAATATGGCCTGCTTGAACATCAAAGGATGGTTTTTGTTTATGCAATGCTCCAGCCACTTTCATGAAAACAATAAATCTTGTGCTTAGGGGATTCATTTGGTTGAGCCTTCTAACATTTCTTGTTGATGTTCTGGTGAGTACTTTTCAGAATCATTCTGATAGTCTTCGGAAGGTGATTCAGAGTTTAAACCCATCAGATCAAGTTGAAGGGCAAACATTATTTATTATTCCAACATGAAGGCAGATTTTTGGGAAAGGTGGTTTCAGAAGGTGTGAGAGTTGACCCAGTTAAGGTAAAGGCTGTCACCTCCTGGCCGAAGCCACATAGCACAAAGGATGTTGAGTCATTTTTTGGCTTTGTAAATTACCACTGGGACCATATTCCAGAGTTTGCAGAGATAGCCAGTTATTTGTATGAGTTGACAGGGGCAAAGACAAGTTTGTGTGGGATAAAAAACACCAGGAGGCATTTGACAAACTCAAATGTGCCCTGGTGGAAGCTCGTGTTTTAGGTTTCCCACAGAAGGAAGGTAAGTTTTACTTGGACTTTGATGCCTCAGGCTCGGCCATTGGAGATGAGTTGAGTTAGGTACAGAGTGCGAAATTATTGGTGATAGCGTTTGAAAGCTTGTCATTCACAGCAGGGCAGAGGAAGTACTGTTCCACCAGGAAGGAGTTGTTAGCAGTAGTACATTACACCAGGCAGTATTGACACTATAAGTTGGGCAGGAGGTTTGTGGTGTGGACCGATCATGCAAGTCTGGCATGGCTTATGAGGTTCAAGTATATTGAGGGGCAGTTGGCTACGTGGTTGGGGGAATTGAGCCAATATGATATGGAGATCATTCATGGAGAAGGCAAGAAATGCCAGAACACTGATGGGCTGTCCAGAATTTTGGACCATAAGATTTTCTGTGATTGCTATAGTGCTGGTACAAAGTTAGAACAACTTCCCTGTGGGGGGTGTCGATATTGCAGTCGGGCGCAGCAGCAATGCGATCAACAAGAAAGCCAGGATATGGCCAAGAGCACGTCTTGGAAAGTATCATGCTGAAGCACCCATGGAGCATGTAGGCCTACATATAGATATACTTAGTCCCTTCACACCTAGTTTTGCAGGTGATGTGCACACACTTACGTTAGCCGATCAATTCACCAAGTGATTTGAGTGCTATGCTCTGTCAAATCAATCAGCAGAAAGTATTGTTGAAAAAGCAGTGAATGAGTTCATTGCTAGGTTTGGTTGCCTCCTTAATCTCCATACAGATCAAGGAAAGAACATGGACAGCAAGTTGGTGAGAGTGATATGTGATGTTTTGGAGATCATAAAGACCAGGACCACCCTGTATCGACCTTGTGCAAACAGTCAAGTGGAACATTATAATCAGCTTCTGCTGCAGATGATTAGGTGTTGTATTCAGGGCTCAAACAGGAATTGGAACAAACATCTGCCACATTTGGCTGCTGCTGTTCAGTCCATGCCGAATCACAGTACTGGATTCTCAGCCAATTTAACGATGTTGGTCAGGGAGGTGCTTTCCCCCCCAGAGACTTGATGTTCAGGTCATTTGACATGGACCAAGGGAAGGAGCTTTCAGAGTATGCATGGCAGTTGCAAGAGATACTTTCAACCACTCATGAAATGGCATGGAAGTAGCTGAAAGTGGCCCAGGAAAGGCAGAAGAAGACCCATGATCTTAAACTATGTAGCAGGTCTTATGAGGTTGGGGATCTTGTGTATCAATTATAATCTGCCTGTAAAGTAGGTCAGTCAAGTTAACTGAACAAAGTTTGGAATGGTCTTTTCCTTATCACAGAAGTGTTGTCTCCAAGATAAGGGAAAAAGGAAGAGAGGGTCACGGGTCATGATAGGTTGAACCCCTGTGAATATTGGTTTGTGCCCCTGTGGCTTAGAAGAATGAGGCATGTCCTTTTAGATCTGGACACCACAATTGCTTACGATGAGGAGGAAAATGATGATGATTTCCTGGAAGATGTATTCAGGGACCTGTTTGGAGATCAGGAGGGAGCTACGAGCCAAGGTGATGTGAGTGGCACTGATGTTCCATCAATTGATGCTCAAGATGTTTTCTGCAGTACTCTGGCACTGCCCATGTCTACAAGTCAATCATCTGACTCCTCGCTAGGCAGCCTAATTAGGCCCCTGTCACCAAAGGTAAGTGCTGTGCCAGGATCAGACTCGTTAACTCAGCTGACAGTTTCTGTCCCGGTTTCAATTGCTGATCCAGTAGTGACAACAACATGGCATACCAGGAGAGCAGGGAGGTTCTGAGACCAAACCGATTGAGAGACCTTGTGTAGTATAGTGGTACAATTATTTTTTGGAGGAGGAGACTTTCCACAGGAGTATGAGTGATCACAAATGGATAGTAGTGGATCAGTACAGAGAGGACTCCAAGGTCACTGGGCCATCATTAGCCATGCCTGGTTGAAAGGTAGGCTGAGATCTTATCCAGCAGTTTCGACAGCATTTCCAAGTAGTGGATGCCCATTGTCATCTTGGGGAGCTTTTGGACCAAACTCAGTAGCTGGACCCTCACGCTGTGCTTGAGTCTTGGCCAGGCAGTTCCAAGGAGCTCAAGTTGGAGGCAGTGGTATCCAGTCATTGTTTTTAAAACAAGTAGAACACAGAAGCAAGCAAGAGGCACTTCCTTCAGGATGAGAGAGCTTCCTTTGCAGTGGGTTTACACCCAAAGTTTGCGACTAAGCTGACCAAATAAGACCTGGTGCGGATAGAGAGTTGTCTGCTTTTGCTGAGAGTTGTGGGTCTAGGGAAAGTAGGGCTGGTTCACTGGCTGGAATTGCACAGAACAGCAAAAGTTGGAACAGCAGAAACCTCTGGAGCTAGTGACACCCTTAGCTGCCACACTGCACCTTCCAGTAATACTTCATTTGCGTGGAGGTGAGGAGGAGGAATGCACCCATCATTGTACAGAGGTCATGAAGCGGATGCTACCTATGGATCATCGAACCTATCTCCCCTGTTTTAGTGGAAATATGGAGGAGGCAGAATGGTGGATTACAGCTATTCCAGAATGCATCTTTGGGATTTCTGCATGAACAGGGAGTGAGCCATCCATGGACCTAGTACTGAGGGTAATACCACTCAGAAGGATGGCTTTGGAGACAGATGCCCCCTATCTGGTGCCATTTTAAGTGGGAGGTCCAGTGCTCAAACCTGGGAATGGTTCTTGAAGCTGCCAAACTGGTGGCATGGAGTAAGAATTTGCCGCTGTCCATGTTGCGCGATGTAACTCGTGAGGTGGGAAAATCATTCTATGACCTCTTATTTTGGGTCTATAGGTCTGCAACATTGTCCACCTTGCTGAGGAGCTGACATAGGATTGATACAATTTTGTAAATATGTAGATAGCTGAAATAAGATCTGCGTATGATGCAAAAAAAAATGCATGTGATTTGTGATGGGGTTATTGGTTAGCATGTTATAGCTAATATGGAATCTGGGAAATGCATGTATTGCTTGGGGGATCGTATTTGCTTGTAGTTGATTTCACTGGAGTAAGGAATCTTTGGTGAAGAAATTAATGTCGCTGGTTAAATGTGATGTTTTTATAGATGTGCATTACCAGGACACATGAATGGCAGATACACACATCTTATTAAGCAATGTGTCTTTTCTCTTTTGCTCTAGGAGTCCTCATCTAAGCTGCACCCATCCTGCACATGAAGCATCATATCCATTTTTCTTTTTAGTTTGGTTCCCAGTTTGGACATAAAATTATACACGGTATCATTCTGGACAAATCAAAATTCGTTTTGGCACATTATGTCCTTTTGTTTGTGACCATTGTCTTATTAAATGGGGAGAAATGTGGTGAGGTGTTCCCCCCCCCCCCCAAAAAAAAATCCTGTGATGTCAGCAGGGGAGCCTCTTTGTGGACACCGATTGGGAAACACAGGACCACAGACTAAGGAGGTCACTTGGGACTTTGAAAGCATCCAGAATAGACGGCTCAGCAGGTAAGAAAGCCATATTTGACCAGGTAAATCACCTATTTTATTAGCAACATTACATGAAATGCTATAGTCACACAGCACATTGCACTGATTGCTTTTTTTACATGACATACCAAATGGGTTCTGTACTTTTAGGCAGCATTTCATTATAGTACGCCTGCGTGTCTTGTAAATATCTGCGTTTAAGCTTCACATCTAGTATTGTGTGTACTATAGGGTAATTCCATAAGAAAATGATATGTTCATGATATAATTAGAAAAAGTGACCTTTGTCCTCGAGAGGTCACATGTAAATTACAACAATGTACAGTTTTACAATATCAACATTTTAAGCATAGCATAAACCAAATCGGATGAAAATTGAGTAAGTTATGGCTAGATGAAACTTTCAAAGGTCCAAATGACCTTGACCTTTGACCTTAGATATTACATGCTAATTACAGAAATATGAAGTGTTGCAATGCCTACAATATGGGTACAACATGGTGAAAAGTGGAGGAAAATGAACAGAGTTATGGCTGGATGAAAATGTTGAAGGTCCAGATGACCTGGACTTTTGACCTTTAAAGGTCACATGCAGATTACAAAAATGTGCGGTGTTACAAACCTATAAATCGAAGTTAGATTTGTTAACTGCACCTATAATAGTTTTGGAGATACTCAAGATTTAAAATTGCAAATGCTCCTAATGTGCATAATCTTCAACATATTTTCTCTTCTTTATTAAAAGGCACAAATCCATGTATAGACCTATAATCATGCAAGTTTGAAGTTTCTGAGTAGTAATAGTGTTGGCCAAGAAAATTTGGTAGTAAAGAAAAAACAGAAAGAAGGAAAGAAAGAAAAAGAACTCTGGGAAAAGAGAATGTCTGTATTCGCACACAGACATAACTATATGATGTAGTCAAACACATGTAATACCCATAAATCCATTGCATTGAACCCGCATTACAGCATGAGCTATAGTCTTGACAGCAACGGTGGTGCCACCAGAATGCCGTATTATACTGCCAATTAATTTCAAACTTACGAATTCGTTGGTGTTCAACACAAGATACAGAGTCAGGTTGAAAGTCGTGCTCCACTAATTGATATATATATATATATATATATATATATATATATATATATATATATATATATATATATATATATATATATATATATATATATATACATATATGCTACCGGATTATCTGTGTCCTCTATTTCATGTGAAATACTTCTGAGCGTTTTTGGCATACAATCATCAGTGTACAAGTCACCAAAACCCAATGTATTTGAAACGGTAAAAGCCAATAGGAGAGGTCACAATGAGCAATTTTAGGTGTATATGGCTGAATAAACAACCCGGTAGGCAAAATTCTTGCGAACTAGAGGTGTGTATTCCTACTAAGTTCTATGTGAAAGCATGAAGTTTATCTACCTCCATGATGGATGTAACATTCAATGCATTGAACAGTTTCTCTGCAAAAGTTGTCGAATTCCCAGGCGTATTTAACTATATACAAGCATTTACCACAAGACATTTTGAATTTTTACGGATAGGGGTTGTCAACATGTATAGGTGCAGCAAGCTATGGAAAATATACATGCCTAGCCCATCTGCTCTGGCAAAAGGATCTACGCAAACAACATAATGAGAATTCCCAACCCCTTAGTATGACGCAGGTATGCACAAGAAAATAATAAAAAATGAAAGTGAAAAAATATGCATGTGTCAATTCTCGACACCGTTTTATTTTGCAATATATCCATGGCATTGGGCTTGATACAGCAGTGTGAGGACCAGTTTCTATGTTTCTGGAAAAAATTAAATCAGTTTTAACATCGATCATCTACCTCAAGTCAGTTTCCTTTGTCCAGAGTGATTTGACACACACCATGAAAAATATCAGCATATCTCCTATCCGTCCATTCGTATCATGCATCGTTTAAAGAAAAACAAAAACAAAAACAAACAAACAAACAAAAACAAAAACAAAAAAAACAAAAACAAAAAACAAAAAAAAAAAAAAAAAACGAAGTGACCTCCATAAAACTGGTACTTAGCACCGTGCCAATGCACAATGTCCAGACTTGCCACACAAGAAAATGAAAGGAGAACTAGGTCACATACAAATATAGCAAACCTTTGCGTGATGCATGACTTAATCTGATCCTTACTTACCATGACAGGAAAATATGCTCTATATATATATATGTGTGTGTGTGTGTGTGCGTGCGTGTGTGTGTGTGTGTGCTTGTCTGCGTACGTGTGTATGTACATATATATGTATTCATATTTTATATATAAATAAATAAGTATATAATCTACATCCACTCAATTTTGCTGTTCTTTTAATGCAAACCTTAATTTTGTTGAAAGAAAAGTCTCTTGTTTCAAAACGTAGTCATTCATATATATATATATATATATATATATATATATATATATATATATATATATATATATACATATATATGTATATACATATATACATATATATGTATATACATATATATGTATATATTTGTATATATATGTATATACATATATATGTATATATTTGTATATATATATATATATATGTATATATATATATATATATATATATATATATATATATATATATATATATATATATATATATATATGTGATTCCCGTGCGATTTGTAGCACACAATGTGCTCAAATTGTGTTAAAATTCCATATGATACACAAGTTTGGTACGTTTGATATCATAACCTAATTCTTTCTCAAAATCTTGTTTGGTGTTTGCAACAGATTTTGGTATCAGTATCTTTGCAGGTGACACCAAAAATTACGACACTTTTTGGGAGTCTTTTTGCCTACTTAACATAATATTCCTACAAAGTTTAGTGATGTTTCTTGAAAAAACTGAGAATTTCTATTGTCTTAAAATTCAGACCTTAATGTTTGCCACTTATATAAAAACTCACCAGTACGTTTCAGACATGTATCCACTGTCGGGGCAACCTTCTCCACTGAGCTTCGTCCTTGACGCAGTGGGGTGCTTACCACTCAGCCTATTGCTGACCCTTATTTCATTGCCTCAGGGCTACTTCACTGTCTGATACAAAATCCTAATTCTGAGACCTACTACTGGTCACTGTTTGTCGTATTTTCATTTTCAGGTAATGCTCACTCTGGAAAAGTCCCATTATATATTGTACATTACATTCAATCGAAAATCAATCTTCCCTTAACACTAATTACACACATATTTTGGGTGCTACTTATTCAAAATAGCCAATCGACTTGGCTGCTATTGGGGAATAGTGAGTTCGGCACCCAATGCCAATAATTTGTAAATGAGCATTAGGAAGATCTTGCAGTGTTGGGTTGAGAAGAGGGTTACATCAATGAAACCAAAAGTATATATTTTGCAATTATTTCAGAGCATCAAAAATGATATATTTGGTGTGGCTGCGATTCACTTTGATATCCAAATCAAACGTCCCACACTCAATGCATTGAATTTGTAATGTTCAAAATGGCGATCGAGCATGTGGTGTCGCATTTGGATCTGTAACTAGCAATTATAACTGCTTCAGACACAACCGAGCAGGCAGATTAAAGTTAAGATAGTAAGTCATGTTTTAAAAGTATTTTAATGACTGTTTGCCCTGGTAACTCGGAGAACGGAAACCTGGAACCGTGCTGAAAACACGTGGCCACGATTCACTGTAATTTTCCTTTCCCACAATGCATTGCGCCATGTTTAAAATGGCACTCAAGGTGTGTGCATGCATGCCTTCGTGTTGCATTGGGATTTGTAGCTAATGATAATTTCTGCTTCAGAAACAACTGAGCGGGCAGATTAAAGTTCAGATTTAAAGTCATATTTAAAAATCCGTTGACGACCATTTGCTCTGGTAACTCGGAGAACAGACACCAGGACCCACAGTGATATTAAGTACCGATACTGCACCCATTGTGGCTCTATATGCAGCAGCTATGCTTTTGCCCCGGCCCAAGTTGATCGTCCAGACAAGCTGAAATAAAATATTGTGGTCGAGTTGACTATACTGCAAAATAACGACACACGTTGGTAAGCTTTTCTGTTAACTTTGTGTTACAACTTGGTTACAGTTGATTTGAATGACCGTGTTTTTACGGTTGGTTGTTTGTGGAGTGATTTTGCTGGTCGGTCGCGTGTTGCAGCTGGTGTAAGGCTCTCTAACTGGAGCATTGTAGCAAAATTTCGACTCACAGTTCTTGACAATGCTCCAAAATTTATGCCAAAAAAAAGTAAAAAAATAAATAAAAAATAAAATGTTTCTAATGTGAAGAAGTTAATTGAGAAAATGATTCAAGGAATGTAAATTTGCTGCTGCAATCGTAGAGCACTGTGGTCTTGGCCGTTAAGTCATTTAACATTGCAAAAGTGCCCATGCCAAGGAAATCTGGTCGTTTTGACCAGGTGGCGACCAGGGTCGGAAATTGCAGATACCACTGTACCATGATTATACCTATTGCCATGCAGAACCTGCCAGGGTATATCTTGTAAATTATAAATAATTAAAGCATTTCAGCAACAAACCTGTGCAAGGCAACTTAATATTTTTTTTTCGATTTCATACTTGCATTTCTGCTATTTTCATGCTGTGGTCCACCATGGAAATAAGCCAAGGCATGATTCCCAAGGCATTTAGCACTCACATTTCATGTATCATAGTTTGGTGTGCTTTCAGCAATTATATTACACCATCCTGGCATATTTTTGCATAAAATATTATCAATCAACATTCAGTGATAAAAGGTAAGTACATTCAGGCCTAGTGATAATCTTAATGTATTTTTTCTGCTTGCTTTTGCAGAGAAAACACACAACTTACTAAATGCGTGATAATTTATCTGTTAATTTTCCCCGAATTAATAAACATAATATGTGAGCAAAAAGTCTCTAAACCCTTACATGTATGAATACAAAATATGTCTTATCTTAATTGATAACATGGCGATGTTTTTATTTTTTGCTAATTTTCATTAGATTTTTGTACAATTTGAGGAAAACATCCAAGTAAGTACAATTATAACTAAAATGTTGTAATTTCGTCAACCATGTGAAGGCAAGATAATCGAAACTCCCCAGAATGCAGCATTTTGTATGCTGGCCCCAGACCCCTTTTGCCTTGCAGATCAAATTTGGGCCACTGAAAAAACCCGGACTATTTTGGGCCATTTGGGTCTCTGCCTGAATTTATAGCACTGGCCTGGGTCGATTAGTACTTATTAGGGAGGGGCAGCCTATTTTTTTTTCTTTTTTTGTGTGTGTGTGTGTTCTGTTAATTTTTAGGGTTGGGCCTTTTTAATAAGGTGTGTCCGGCTACCGGAACCACATATTTATTTGTTTAGGCCTTGGGTAACTTGGACATTTGCTAAAACAGCTTGAAAATTGATGTTCTTTCCTCTTTTTTTCCGTTTAATTTGTTACAAAGGCAGTTGTATATCCTAACATTGTACTACTTGCTTAATATATCTGTACATCAAAATGCACCACCAATTCTCTGTCAGCAACGCTGTCGTGCAGCATACATCTTCGCTTCCGTCTCTTTTTGGAGGTCGTCTTAATTGGAGACTCTACCTACATGAATAAATGTACTAGAGTACATCCATGGTAGGGGAGATTGGCCAATCCCAGAATCAAAATGACTGCCAAAATTACTTGGCACGAGCTAAGGTTAGGCCTAAAATGGGATAAGGCTTGTGTTAACTAATGTACACTACAAATTAGGATCTACTGATTTCAAAGTTCCTGTCATAGAATTTGAAGGCGTGTAATGTCATTTAAAATGGATAATTATATGATTTTCTAAACTTTTTTACTGGATAGGTGTTCTATTGTCAACCAATGAGTTTCCACCCTGGACTTTTTAAGAATTAATTTCGATACTTCTGTTGTGTGGCATAAATTATAACAATGTATTTGTATTAAAAGAATCCTGAAGTACACTTGATATCATACGTTTCAACAGCTTGAGTCAAGATTATAAGGCGGTTTGACAATGATTGAGGCTGTGGACACTTAGCGACCTTGACCCTCCACGGAAATTTCACTGTATGCTTAATACTCCACGATGATTGTCTTTTTAGTGTAGAGTCATATAGCGGCCTAACCACGATGATTGTCTTTTAAGTGTACAGTCGTATAGTGGCCTTGTGCATGAACAGATACGTTATGGTACGATTCGAGAAAAATTAAGATGACTCACATGATTGACTCAGTGTGTTATTTAGAATTGCTATTGCGTTTGTATACACATATATGGAAATTAAGCTGTATGCCTCTGCATAAACAAAATGAAGGGGGGGGGGGGGGATTTACGAGCCCGTTGCTGTATTACGTGCCACCGAATGGGTGCCTTCTGTTGTCCTTATATGGAAATATTACAATTTGGTAATTGAATACAGACATGATGTGTTAATAAGCACCTTGCTTTTATTATGCAGCTCCATTGACTAGAAATGATGGGTGGCTTCACTACCCACTCCGGGCTTTGTGAAATGCACATGCGGTGACTTCACGGCATGGGTTTGGAATTGCCTTTAATTAATATACATTGTAATTTGCAACTTATCTGAAAATAATTCGAAACAGAAGCTGTCACTGCACAGCTGTGAATATAGCCAATTTATAGCCACAGTAATATGTTAAGTTTATGTGTGATCCACATTCGGTCTCTTACTGGTGAGACATGGGTTGTATAAAAAATTAAACAATGATCAATGCATACTTAGAAAAAATAAAAGCTGATAAAAGTATTTAGAATTAATATAAAATCATATTATTGGTTGTGCAGATAAAGTGTACATCTCATTCTGTGGTAGCATCAACATGTGATGTAATGGGGACTACACAACTCTGCCCTTGAAAAAATGTGTATTTACATATGTATTTTAGTAGATGCTCTATAGCAGACGTAGACCTACTAGCTATTGATGTGTGACCTTAAGTTCATCTGTTCCTAGCCGGCCATATGGCCAGCTGCTTTGATATTTAATACCATCACTTCTACGGACCCATATATTTTAATTTGTATGCCAAACGGCACATTAATTTTTCACCAACGTGTACCAAAGGAAATTCAATTAAGCGATGATGAAATGAGCTAAATCACCCATTTCCTTTATTTGGCCAAGTTTTTCCTCGGTCTCTAGGTCTTTAACAATACCTTTGGTCCAAGTTACCTAGTCCTGTGAGCAACTGCTGCAACGCAGCGATCACACCACACTCTCCAATTGGCAACTGGCCTTTTTCTGTTCCTGGGTAGGTCGCTCACGGTTTCCCGGTTCTGCCATGGCTTTGTTGTTTATTATTTGTCTGTAGTTTTCCAGTTGTTTTACGGAAATAACGTGGGTACTGGGTGTTGTAGTGTCGGACCTTTACCCCCAACAAAATATCTTCAACAAAAGTGGCAAATTTGCCTGGTTCATCATCTTTTGTTTTTCTCACCATATTTAGCCATTCCTCTCATTCATGTTTGTCTGTCTTTGGTAGAAAATTGTGTAAAGATACGCCTTGCATCTAGGGGTATTTATCCAATTTGCTCACTTTTCTTGTGTCTGACGTACAGTCAGGAACTTTTAAATTGTAAACTGTCATTGAAGATGATGAGTACTCCCGTTATACGGTGGAAAATAACGATCAACTTTGGGATGTCTTTTCCCTGTACTGTAACTATGACGCAATATGGCTGCTTTATTGAAGTAACCTAACCTGCCGCAAGGTGTACCCGGGAATGACCATAGCGCCATAGCGGCTACTGGCGGTATTAGCTAATTTGGACCTTAAGTATTGCACAAGTTCTGTTTGAAACTTTTTTAAGAAGGTATCAGATCTCATATTTTCTAGTTTATATTTTCGTTTCTTATCTAAATGAGATGTTGCTGTGTGGTAAGCAGGGAATTCCAAGGGTAACATCATTTACACAAGAGAGAGTTGAGGCTAGATTAAAATGAAAGGTTACGCAATGTAGTTCAATCATTGTTGACGGAGTAATAGATAGACGAAAGCCCCAACAAAGGAAGTAGGAGGTTGATACGGTTTTAAGCAATATGTACTCTATCAAGGGCTATACGAATCTGATGACCTTGATCCCTTAGGCTTTGAAAGTGTGAATCTTGAGTTAAATTAATTTGAATGATCTTTGGCTCGTTTTCTTTGTCAAAGCCAACCCATTGAAACGTACACTTACAATCAAATTAAAGTTTATCATTTATAAGTGCCGAAGCCTTGCAGGGAAAAGCTGTTCACCTGGGTCATTTTATCTTGAGAGGTGCCATCTACAATTCTACCAACTTTTCTTTCTGTTGAAATTAGTTCAAAACGTTGAAGCAAACAACATGAGACCACCAGCCTGTTTTGGCCAGCTTAAGGGGAAAGGGTAGAGCAGAGTCTATAATATTCAAGATGTAAGTCTCCAATATTTTTTTTCTGGAAAACCGCCAAGCCAATTGTTTCGAAATTACATTTACATATTTATATGAACTCCCAAAACCCTAATTTTAATCAAAAGTTGGCGCTACAAATTTCGGGGATGGGGGCAATTTTGTATTTTGGAGTTCTCTAAAACTGTACCTCAAATTGTATGGAGAGTTGGTGGAGATGTAGCTAGTGGAAAGGGTAAGCAAACCTGTTCATCAGGTGATGATAATCTGGATTGATGATGTTTAAAATTTCTGTTTTCAACTTTGGTTTGTCTTGGTTGATGAATGCATTCCTATTGATTATTATTTAAGTCAATGTGAATTGCAAAGGGAATTCACGTTTTTTTCTACTTCTGAAACCGTCAAACAGATTCTTTTTATAGAATCAAAGGAGGGGACGTACCTAAGGTGGCTCTCTTCCACATGTTTTATTTTATTATTATTTTTTCAATAGTTACGCTCCTGTATTTTTTGGATATTTATTATTATTATCATCATGATATTTTTACTTCATTTTCTGGAAAATTCTTCCCAAATCTTCTACTCCAAACCGCCAAGCCAATTGCTTTGAAATTGCATAGGGACACTTCTCGCGACTCCAGACCTTAATTTATTCAAAAGGTGGCTCTGTGATATTTTAACTTCGATATGCGGTATCTTTATATATGTATTGTACTCCTTGGGGAAAAAAAGCCATCCAAGTCTACTGCCAACCTCACACTGGTAAAGAGGCTTATTTGTGAAAACCTAGTGTTTTTTTGTTTTTGTTTTTAATCTTATAATGTTCTTTTTTATCTCCTAGTTACAAGTCTCTGTTTCCTTTCGAGCCTCCAACCGTGCCATTTATGCCCTTTGTTATGGTGTTAATTTGAATACAATGCCCTATCAATGAATAATGATATTTAATAATTTTGTTTTGCATTTAACCATCAATTACATTATATAAATTAAACAATGTTATTAAAATCATTTGGGATCTTGACGTACAGTTTTTGTCTTGTTTGGTCCAAACCAAACTTCCAGGAACAGTCGAGATCTTTTAAAAGATATGGTAAAAAACCTACTGTGAAATTCTCACCATATCACTTTAGAATATCAAAATCGCCTTGTGCTCACACTGTTTTTTTTTCTTTTTTTTTTCAGTTCCTTTTTATCCTACAATACTCAATGTATGTCAGAGATTGGAACAATCAATATTTCTACACACGGCCAATCCTATGTATACGTCAGGAGCAGATGGACTTTCTTTTATGTATGCGATACGAAAGTTCCTCTGCTGCTGAGACGTGCGTATTCATGTTTCCCTACCCAACTGTGCAGTTTCTTTTTCAAATCTACATCAAAGGTCTTGTGTTTTAACAACCTTTTGTCAATTTTATCAGTATGTAATAAAAGAAATAGATGAGCATTTCAATGGGTTTGAAAACGAATAACTACTATTAACATTGAAAATATATTTGTATTTACCAACATGATGACAGTATGTAGGATTGCATTATTTAAATGATTCTAGAGAGGGGGAAATAGGATTTGCCTTCTCACCATTCATATTACCAATGAAAAATGTTTAAGCAAAATGATTCCAGTGTAAGAAAAAAATTTTTCAATCTTATCCCACAAATTTGTGTAAATCAGAATTCCCTTCCGTACAAAAGGCGATGTAAAATCAATTGTCATTGTTTTTTGTTTGTTTGTTTTTTTTGTTTGCTTTTTTTTTTTTTTTTTTATTTTTGTGTGTGTGTGTTTTTTGTTTTGATATATAACTGATAACATCTCTCATTGCATACTTGAATGGGAATAGCCTTTTTTTCTGCTGCAACAGAACTTTTTTGTTTTTGACTTTTGAAAGGCGTCCCGCTGATCTAGACTTCACTAAGTGCCACCATTATGATCCTTTCCAGGCTACGGACACGGTGATGCGCACTTTGGCCAAAGTGACTTTCCACTAACTTTGCGTGCAGGGGACTTTACGACTTGTTCCTCCCCCATTTCTGTCGTATCAAAGGTGCTGATCTGAGCGGAACTTGTCATCCGAGTGGACTTTCGGTAAGTAAAATGCTGAGCCACAAACTTTTGGTTTCTCCAAAATTTCATTTGGCTCACTATATGCTGTTATAATGGTTGATTTACACTTTAGCTTTCTTTTTTATTGCCAAGAATACCCATTTAAATGTGACTATTCGTGTTGATCATGGAACAAAGTAATCAGAAAAAACAGTTTTATCCAATAGTTATACATTAAAAATTGATGACAAAATGCTCAAGATGAAAGCATTCATTTTGATAACTTTGTAAACCAGCCATGCAACATGCATATAGGTTTTTGCTTTTGTGTCTCTATGTGTCATTCACAGCAACAGAAAAAACTTTCCAGACACAACGTAAGCTAAGACGAAACTAGGGCATGTCATAGACATACACGCCAAAGTTAACGCCATGGTACACTACGTGCACAAAATAGACACATGCTCCAATTCATAAACTGTCATTTCAATAATCTTCCTCTCTTTATTTCATATTATGCAGAACTGAAAACAGCTGGTCACATGCCATACCATGGCTGGTATAAATTCTTAGGTGGACTGGCTGCTCAGGCAGTTTGGCCGCAGGAGTGGAATACATTTTATATCCCACTAACCCCTTGTTGTCTCGTATTGATTCATTTCTAATTTTCTATTTCTTACAACTTCCCGCCCTCATTTGTGCATTTTTCATATATTGTGTATATTCTATTATGTTTTACCATGGTACACATAAAAGTTGTATTTAAATATTTTTATTAGCTAAACCCTAATGTTCTGTCTCTTTGTCCCTTCAAAAAAAATCCCCCCCCCCCCAAAAAGACAAAAATAAAAAAAAAAAAACCTCCAAAGGACAGTAATTCAAGTGAATGTCAAACCATAACATATCCCTGCCAAGCCCGATAAGCACTGCTTGAACGAAAGGCATGTTTACAAGAAATACAAAAATAGTATCGTTAATTTAGTTTTAAAGACTTCTATGATTACAACTAAAGAGTTAGGGGATCACAGTTTCATCATAGTTATCCTTGTTAGGAAGCATATTGACGAATGTAATAACATACACAAAAAGGACCGTATTACCGTTATAGCAACTCACCAACCACCTAACGCCATTACCTTTTATTTGCCCATGGGCTCTTTGCACCCTGCCAATCTTGGCCAAATATTCACTACTTTTTTCATTCTTGCCTGTTTCTTTCATTGATTTCTTCTTTTGTTCCTTTTATTTCTTCTAGAATGAAAATCAAATAAATGATGGGATTAAGCTTAAGTTTTCATTCTTGTAAATGTTAATTTCTGTAAAAAATGTCAAGAGAAAAAATTGCCTAAATTTAGTCAATACCAGTGTAAAACAGAGTCTTTTTCAAAATGACTATCAGTGAGAGCAAGATTCAATACTTCGTGGGACAACATAAGTGGCTTCAAAATCAATGTTTGCAATCTTTTTTTCCCAAGATTGACTAAAGGTGTCTAACATTGTTCATTTTCCGAATGCCTAGTGTTTTTAATTAGGCCGTCTCTACAGCTCGGTGAATATAGTGTCGTGCTATCTTATTCTACTCTCCTTTCTAAAATAATGCCTTTACCACCACCCCCAACCATACATTTTTTTAGATATAAATAATTTTTTATAATGTGAAGAAAAAAAACATCATTCTCTCTCGCTTTTTTAATTTTTTTGATGTAGTACACATACACACACACACACATATATATATATATATATATATATATATATATATATATATATATATATATATATATATGTGTGTATATATATATATATATATATATGTATATGTATATGTACACATATATTTTACAAACAATCTTCAAATTTGGTGTAATAAATCTTTGGCAGCTTTTGGTTTTTTTTAATTGCTTTATAAGCAAAAGGAACATTTTTTTTGTTTATAAACAGGCAGTGCTTGAATATTTTGCTTTTTGTCATTCAAAATCAAAAAAAAAAAACCCAACGAAAAATTAAAAATATTTACAAGCTATACACACTGCTTTTAGGCAACAATGTTTATTTTTAATGGCCTTTCATTTCATCAAAATCAGTTGAACCACTTACGAGCGATCTCTTGAAAACCTCTGAGAAGTCGGACGAAAATTAGAATTGGGAGAAAATTTGATTCAGGTCTGATTAGCTCTCTTGTTGTGGTAAACTGGCCATTGTGGAAAATGAACTCACTCCCTCTGGTTGATACTTGTCTTGTGAGAAGTACTCTTATAATACCATACTTTTGGTGTGTTGTCAAAATATATCTTTTTAATATATGTTCAAAAAGGAACTTTTGAAGTTTTTATCTGGGAGAAGATCACAAACTTGTGGTGTCCAAAAAGCTGGTTTTAGTCTCTGAAATAACAGATTAGGAGCGCCGACTGTTCTCTCCCTGGCCCACTGGTCCACTGTCTCTCCCCAGCCCACTGGGCTATTGTTATCCCAAACCAACGAGCAGCTTGATCATTTACCATTGCCTAGCAGACCCAAGTATGACTGCCAGACTGTTGCAAATACAAAAACCATGTGGGTATTTGGCCAAAAACCATAATTTCCTTAGCTGCCAAATTTTCATCAAAACTGACATTTTTTAAACTCAACGCATGGCTGTATTGTACATTGATGCTAAATATTCCCTGTTCTGTTAAAAAAAAATGGATTTTCTAAATATCATAATACAAAAGAGCTTTACAGACGGCCCCTTGAAAAGGTTCCCCAGAATATGAAGAAAATATAAATCTGCTTTCCTTGCACCGGTTTCCTCTCAGTAAATGTGATTATGTGGCATTTCTGAATTTGTGTACATGAGTGTTACTGTTAAGTTGTTGGAATCAACATCATTGTGTTACAACTCGTAATGGCATCAATAGTCAAAGACACCAAAGGTTTCCCTTTGCACGTACCGTGGTCTTTCATATGCCTATTCCTAATTGATCTTAACCTGCGGCATTTAGTACCCTTGCCGATACATCGCATTAGCGTCTTCAATCCACCAAAATACAAAACAGTGAAATAATCCATTATATTTTTTTTTTCACATGATTTGCATTGGCATCAATATTTTGTTTTTTCTTTTAAATAAAAATCGACTTAAGCAAATCAATGTGCCCACCCTCGCTCTTAGTGGCCGGCATTCCAGACACAAAGTCCTTACCTACTTTTTGTGTGCTGGTTATACGTACGGAGCTCAAGAACAACGTGTCATTTCATTAGATAAAACTATCCAGTCAGTATTTTATCTTATGTTAAAGAGACAGTGCATAAGATTTAGATGTATCATTAGTGAAAGGGAAGGGCATAGGAAACTTGAACTAGCTGATAATCATATCTGACCAGTTTATCATGTACGAGTCATTTCGCACACGTTTTCAACAATATATATTAATATATATATATATATATATATATATATATATATATATATATATATATATATATATATATATATATATATATATATATATAGATATATATATATATCTTCCTACTCTAGTCTTTCTGACTTTGGCTCTTGGTTGTTATCTTTCTTGTTTCTTTTCTTATGCCTTGTTTTCCCAAGAGGGATTTGAAAGACATCTTTCTTTTGCCCAATTGCCAAGATTATAATTGCTAATATATATTAACGTAATATTTGAAAAAAAAAATGAATTAAACCAATTAATGACACTGCATCAATCCGAGCATATATATTGGTGTAGGTATGCTAGGAATGCATGAGCTGTCATGTTTGCCCTGATGATCTTTATTGTAGTCATTACAAAGGCAACCTGTGCCCAAGTTAGAATCCATTTCAGGGACAGTACCTACCTATGTCAGCTGCCATTTCAAGGGCCTTTTCTGCCCATGTCCTCAGTCAGCTCTTTTCATGCAGCTAGAGGACCTTGGTGTCTGACATACCCATATGGTGCTTAAGGAGACATAACACTTCATTAGATAAGCCTATTCACTCAGCATTCTACCTTACAATCCTGAAGCAAGCGTGTAAGCTATTTCATCATATACAGTAGATCAAAAGGGGTCATCAGAAAGAAATTAGCAACCCATTGTCATATTCCATCACATTATTTAAAACTTCTCGTTTTGGCTGACCGAAAAAACAAAAACAAAAAACAAAAAAACAAAAAAAAAAAAAAAAAAAACAAAAACAAAAACAAAAAAAAAAAAAAAAAAAAAAAAAAAAAAAGAACAACAACCCAAACGTGACACAATAATTTACTGTTCATTCTTTCATTTCCGTGCATCAATTTACGGGTTTAATCCGTATGTGCTGTACCTTTAAATCTGGTTAGTGGTCATAGATATGCTTTGAACTTCCTGTGAACTATTTCAGGTCTAATTCATTAAAAATAATCATATATTTGATTTTCTAAAGAGAATGCATTTCATATACCACTATCGCCTATTGTCTGACCAAAAAAAATGAAAAGTGTTAAAAGCTAACAAATTATTGCCCCAACGAGAACCACTGGCTCAGTCTGGGACTTCACACTAAAATGGGTAGTAATTCAAACAAGCCTTACGCCTGATACAAGTGATAGTGGTGATCTTCTTTATGATTCAACTTCCTTCGGTGGAATTTTGTGTTTCATATTTCAGCAGATATCTCCTAAAGATGGCATATCTGAGGCTGATGAGATGGTCAAACAAAGCAACTAAACACAATCAACCTCTTAAACGATTATTCAGGACCAATGGTCAAGCAGAGTTGGCTGCAAGTGTATCAAGTGGTGGCAACATCAGCAACAACAAGGTTATGACAAACCCATGAACAATATACACCCAGTTATGATGCTCAGCTACTTCTGATCAGAATACCGTCGTTATATTAAGGTCTATTTAGTAGAGGGCATCTGACATTTATGGAACAGTTGACAATGTAATCCTGGTTATGTTCACTTCCTGATTAATGATAAGTATCCCCTTAATATTATCCAAGTTTCCGGAAGTTTTATAAATTATAGCCTGGATAAGTATGCAGCATCAATCCCTTCCTCAATGGTGGCCAAGCACTTGGATGTCAATAGCATAAGCATTACCTTTTAAGCCCCGCTGACTTGTCAGTCACCTGAGCTTATATGAGGGTCCTTCATCTGTTGTCTGTCCATCGAAAATTCACATTTTCGACTTCTTCTCCAAAACCGTCGGCCAGATTTACTTCAAACTTGATAGGAATTTACCCTGGGTAAGTCTCTACAAAGCTTATTCAATTGATTATGCTCCAATGATTTTTATATTTTTTATGATTGGGGAGGGGGGCAAATCCTAAAAATTAGTCACCCAACTGCTTTGATATCACATAGGAACGCTCCTGGGGACTCCTAGCTTTTAATTTTTTTCACGAGGTGACGCTGCAATATTTTGAATTTTTTATGATTTTTTGTGGGTTTTTTTTTTGCTATTTTTGACTTCTTCTCCAGAACTATAACTCAGATAAAGCTGACAATTGGTGGATGTGTTTCTTGTGAAAAGTTCAAACAAAGTTGTTCAAAAGTTGTCATTGCTGTGGATTCCTGTTTTGTAGCGGTGTTTTCAATTCAGGTACTTTTTGATAAATGTACCTTTCCGATTGATTTACTGTGTAAGTCAACGGGCATTCTAATGGTAATTCACATTTTCGACTCCTTCTCCAAATCCACCCTCCGCATTTACTTCAAACTTGGTGGGGATGTGCCTCGGGTGGGTTTCTACCAGCTTTCTTCAAATGGTCATGCTCCAGTGGTTTTTGGATTTTTAATTATAATTTTTTTTGGGGGGGGGATTTGGACAAATGTCACAAAATCTTCTCCACAACCGCTGACCCAATTGCTTTGATGTTACATAAGAACAGTCCAAGGGACTCCTAGTTCACGATTTGGTCACCAGGTTATGCTGCAATTTTTTTCCTTTTTTGTACAAATTAACTTCACACTTGGTGGCAATATACCTCAAGTGGGCTTCTACCAACTTTGTCTAAATGTTCATGCTGAAGCGATTTTTGGACTTTTAATGATTTATTTTGTTTTTGTTTGGACAAATCTGAAATTTAAACAGTCCTATGGACTCCTAGCTTTTCGTTTGTTCACCAGGTGGTGCTGAAATTTGTTTGCAATTTTTTTTATGAATTTTTGTGTGTCTTCGTTACTTGTCACTTATTCTTCAGAACCGTATCTCAGATTAAGTTAAAACTTTGTGGATATATGCCTAGTGAAAGGGTCAAGCAAAGCTGTTCACTAGGTAGCACTGCTTGCTGTGGATTCCTGATCTTTAACGATTTGCTTCAATTCGGGTGCTTATCGGTAAATGCACCTTTCTATTGCTAACTATGCGAGTTAGTGGGCATCTTAATGCATTCTAATTGTAATTCACACGTGGGACTTGTGTGAAGAAACTGTTTGTCAGATTTACTTCAAACTTGGTTGCAATAAACCTTGGGTTAGTCTCTACTAATTTATTCCAATGGCCATGCTCCAGTAATTTTTGGATATTTTATGATTTTTTTCATATATTTCTCAAAACCGTTCGAGTAGGGAAGTTCAACATGGGAATATATTCTAATGGTTGCTACTTAAATGATTTTTGCGAGATTTGTGCCAAACTTGGTTGACTGTACCTTTTATAAGTGTCTACCTATTTTGTGCAAATGGTCATGCTCCAGGGATGTCAGGACCTTGACCTCTTCCCAAGGTGACAGGACAACTGACACGAAATTGACCGTTCACTTGATTACTTGAGATCTGTTTTGAGTTAGGACCTTGATGTTGCACATCTTGATATTCTCTGTCAAGGTCATGCTTAGACAGTACATGAGTGACCCTGACCTTGTTTCCGGGGTCACAGTGGAACAAACATAAATTGTACTCTTCACTATAAGTAGAGAAACACTCAGACTGGGACCTTGATAGTGCACATGTAAGTGTTCTTCTATAAAGGTTAGACTTGCTTAGTACATGGGTGACCTTGATCCAAACCTAAGTTCACAGAGCTGCAAGTGTGATGAATATCTAGGTCAGCTGAGCATGTGCTGTTCACACAGACCTCTTGTTTACCACAATTCCTGATAACTATAATATGTTTTTGATCAACATTGGAGATAAGATCTGTTACAAGGGCACACCCCATTGCAGGTCAATAATTTTCCAAGCTTTTGACTCAGTTTTGTTGTGGGCAAGAAAGGATTGATTTAATTCTGTGGGTTTTAATCTGGTTAAATAATTCAATAAATTATTCAAAAATATCATCTCCTGACACACATGAGGACATTTTTGTTACCTGATACTATAAGTGTTAGCCCTTGAAAAGTTGAGAAAGTACTGAAATGATCAAGGCTTCATCGACAAAGAGCTACTCAAATATAATTTACTTAAGTAAACAGACCAAATATAAAGTGTCAGGAGGATAATATACGTGTTTATGTAGTTAATTATTCAATAATACTTTCAGCCTCCGTCAATGTTTGAGCCACATGTACAAAAGGGTCTTGATTACTATAACATGAATCCTGTGCCTCGCAGTGTCGCTCAGAATATCCAGAAAATGACACTTCAGTCACTCAGTAAGCACTCCTTTCATCATTCTGTAAACCAAAAATTAAGATAGCCTTATCGTATCTACCCCAAAGCAATTAATTTCATGCTCAGGTTAATATTACCATGACTATATATATATATATATATATATATATATATATATATATATATATATATATATATATATATATATGTATGTATGTATGTATGTGTGTGTGTGTGTGTGCGAGTATGTATGTGTGTTTGCTCCTACATGTATCCACATATTAAAATGTATACAATTAGACACATTATGTTTGTGCTTTGTACATGTATGCATATATGCGTTTAGGCATGTGTTTGTGTATACATGTATATTAGTGCTCAAACGAAAGGGTCGCTTTTGGTTTGCTTTCTGAGTTCATTGATACTTATATTTCAAATAACACAATGACCTGTTTGATTAAATTGATAGTTAAGGCTCTTCACACTTTTAGTTCATCATATCTTCATAATCCAGACTTTTGTGCCTGGTATAATATAAAGCTCTTGTATCAGATCGTGGATTCTGCATAATCTTTGTTATCTGAAATCAAATTCTGGAGAAAGCAAAGGGACAACATGAAAACAGAAAATTACAAAACGCACTCTAAGAAAGAATTATCAATCAGGCCTTCATTGTGCCCGACCGATGATGCATCGAAACACAGCTTTAAAAAAAAAAAAGAAAAAAAAAGGGGGGGGGGGACCGCGCAAAATTCAGATCTTTTGGTGCCAGTTGTCAGAAAGTTTTTGTTACAGACGAGATATATGTGTTGGTAAAATGTGGTCGATTTGGCTGCGTACTTGTCATATATCAGCAATCAGGCTAGCTGATTTTTTTATTCAGTGCCATAAACGTCTCGAAACACTGATAAAATTATGCATCAAGGAAAAATAAATCTGATTTGTCGGAGCTTTAAACAGACACACAAACACACACACAATTGTATATATAAATATATATATATATATATATATATATATATATATATATATATATATATATATATATATATATATATATATATATATATATATATATATATAAATATATATATGTGTGTGTGTGTGTGTGTGTGTGTGTGTGTGTGTGTGTGTGTGTGTTGTTATACTTGATCTTTCTGGGGTTCTTTTTTCCCTTTTTTTCTTTATGGTCGCCTCCTTATGATATCTATTATTAAATGAGGAGATTTAACACCTTGTGCTGTTGACGTCCTCGGTGGAAACAACAGTACACTGTGAATATGTATGAGTGTATTTATCACGTAACTTTTTCTTTGAGTTCCATTATTATGTGTAGTTGCCCGATCTAAATTGCAAATGCTTGTCTCAAAATATGCTCCCTTATTTCTCTACAAACTTGGTAGAAAGTTTAAACTTTAAACAAAGTTTATAACGACGACCCTGTATCTGTCCTGGTCCGGTATTTTTTTTTTTTTTTTTTTGAGCTGTGTTTCTACGCACCATCGGTCAGGCATAATGAAGGCCTGATTGATAATTTTTTCTTAGAGTGCATCTTGTAATTTCCTGTGTTCATGTTGTCCCTTTTCTTGCCAAGAGGGATTGATATAAGGGTCGGCCCTTTTTCCGCAGTGGATCATATTCATTTCCAAAACTTTGTTATCAATAAAAGATATGTTTAAACCAATGCAATTTTTTAATATGAAATTAACTTTATTGACTGCACCCATATATTTTAAGCATCTGTGGGTAAATAAAACATAAACCACAATCAGCATATAAACCCTATTGAGCACAGCTAGCATATACACAGTAAAACCTGTCTTGAGGGACGACCAACAGGACCTGTAAATTGGCCCTCACTAACCGGTAGTCCCTAACGGCAGGTTAAATTAATTAAGTTATGCTAACGGGGATGATAAGATTAGCACTTTAGCACAAGTGGAGCTTTGCCACAAGTGGACTGAAAGGCAGGTTCTACTATACACAAAAAGCACAGCAAGACATTGACATACTTGATGAAATACATCACAATACAATGCACAACATTAATTTCATTCAAAAAAAAAAACAAACAAACAAACAAACAAAAACAAAAACAAAACAAAAAACAAAAAACAAAAAAACAAAAAAACCACGAAGAGACTTACTTGTCAAATTGTATCAATGCTAAATTTTTTTTTTCCACAAAATATGTTTATCACAAATTGAGTATACATTTTTTCAAGCTCCATTTTTGCAGTGTTTAAATATGCTGTCAGGCATCACGGTTCTCGACGGTATGGCATTATAAACTCCCTGAAACTTCAGGTGCATATAATAATTCGGGGACATTACTTTCTCAAACAATGATAAGTGCATTTACAATTTACTGGCTCATACATAAATTATTCTCTTGAGCCTTGTGAAGCTCCTCTAAGCACTGTCACGTATACACCGTTTTGAACTCTAAGGTAAACATGTTTATAAACAATCTTTAATCCCCTGTCCTCGAACATAAATTTTCTTGTTATCTTCCTGCCTGTTTAATTGAAAATTATTATTTTGTGTCCTTTGCATCCTAACATTTAACTTCCAATTACAGTAGAATCTCCCGTGAGACCACCGAAGGGAATGAAAAATGTGGCATCAATAAATGAAGAGCTCTTGATGGTATATGATTAAATTAAGGACGAACAAGATTGGGTCTGTAAATTGGTGGTCTTAGTATAGAAATGGTGTGTTCATGGAGGTGCTCAGAACTGGAGATTCTACTCTATGGCAGTTTTTATATATATTATGAGAAATGTGGAATTGCATCTCCGTATCTGCAATGAGCACAAGGTTATCAGCATATAATGACCATTTAAATTCTGTTTCGCAATTTCTTACAGACAAAAGTCATCAATGAAAGTGTAATTAAAGTGGTGTTTCAAGAATAGCCTAGCTCAATTCTTTCTTTATTTTCATCCTGTTTCATAGAACATTTGTGACTAGGATTTGTAAACTTGACTCTCAATACAGAATTATCCTATAATGAGGAGCATACCTCAATCTATGCTGTAATTTAATCAATTTGTATAATAAACCAGAAGACCAAACAGGGCTAAATGCCTTTTTAAAAATCCCCAAATATGGATGTAAATGTCTTTGTTTTCTATCAGTTAAGTATGTTTGGGTATGAAGGTATTTTTTAACACAGCAATATGGTCTTGTGCTGTACACTTAACCGACAATAAATATTATGCAATGAAATACTCTGTTGCAGTTTATTACCAAACAGACCATTAGACAAAAAAAGTTCAAATTTAATACGGATAATATATAGCTCTTATAGGAAAAATACAATCCTTTGGTTATCACTGGCCAACAAACCATTTTATTTCCCTTACCTAAGCAACCATGTTGACCGCAAGCTTTCTTTCACACTATTTTACTGTAACGATATAGTAAAATTATCAAAGGTTTCAATGCCAAACCAACTACTGGATATGCAGACTTATCAATGAATCTGGTGAAACACTGTTCTTGGTATTGCTGAACCATGTACTCTTGTTGTATATAAGTCTTTATAAACTGGATTTTACCCTGAATAGTTAAGATAATACATTCACAAAAGAAAAAGGCAATACCATGTTAAATAATATAGGCTATGCATTTTCTTAGGGCATCCCTGACATTTTGAGAAAGTTGTATATACTCAGCTGTATGAAGATTAAACACTTAATGACTTATTTTTTAGCAGCCAACACTTTTTTAATACATTCCACAGAAATAGACGTTCTAGAGTTTATAGACAGAATCATTCGAATTTTTATACTCAGTGAAAAAAAATAGTATAATGTTTTACCTATAAAAAGATTTTATACATTAGATCAAAACTTCCCTGCATAACACTAGAACACAGTCACACGAATTGCTTCACAGTGGTTTTGTTATTAGCTTACAATCAGGTTCCAATTTCTTCTATATAAAGAAATTCGAGGTTCCTATTTGTTCTATATTATGAAGTTTGTTTAACACCATTACCTATTAAATCTGGTGTGTCGCTAGAATCAATGCTTGCACGTCTCCCCGTTCCATTTATTTACTTATTTGTCTTCTTTTTCCTGTGACTCATTCAGTGAATGCCACTGTTCTCCCACGGGGACCTGATAAAATGAATGGTACATCTAGATAAATGTGATATATAATACCATACTGCCGTATATCAGTAGGTATTCCAAATCCACGAGAGATCAAATATTAAGGTAATTTTATCTTAATTTGTTTTTCCTTTCGGAGGAACCAAACTTTAGGAAATCCTACCATGTGTTGAATATTTGTGATTTTTATTGCCAAAGTAAAAGTTTCATACCTGTAAGTTGGTAACTTATTGTCAAGAGTATTGAACAGTAGCTAGGACTAGTTGGAATTTCATCCACTCTCTGGCCTCATCAATCCAAGTGAGCTTAAAACATGTTCCTTGGGTGTACACCATGTCAAGCCAGTACTCATTTTATCCGCTCTTGTGATCAGTTTGAGCAAAGGTTGAGGTCTAGTTTTGTAGCATTGGTCCACACAGGAGAACAGTAATGAAATGGGGAAGTACTAATGCCTTAGTGAGAATTTTTCTCTCCTTGAATGACAAGTACCTTGTGTTTCTGTTTTTTTGGTACAATTTTAAAGTAGTTTTGGCAGCAATGTTACTAATGTGGAATTCAAAATATAGGGTGCTATCCAGCCAATTGGCAATGTATTAAAAAGATTGTACTTGTTCAATTTTTGAGGTTCCCTAATTTTAGACCTATAGTTTTTACATCTTGCATCATGTAACTACTCCTGAATAGCAAACATTTGGGTTGACTCTTATTCATGGTCAGGCAATCTGTCTTCAGCCAACTTTACAGAACGTCACAACATTATGGCTGAGTACCTTTCGTGCATCGTAGACCACCCTGTGACCGTACAATAGTGCTGTGTCATCAGCATATAGCACAGTTTTGCAGTGATTAGGGAAATTGGGCTTGACACCACAGCATATTGGTAGTATATTTGATAGGTACCCCTTTACAAGTACTGCTTGGGTTGGGCCAGAAAGATATGATTTAAAAATGTATGTTCAGCTCCTTCAGCAATATATGAACATTATAAATCATAAAAAGATGCAAGTGATTGACAGTTTCAAATGCCTTCGCCAGGTCTGGAAATATTACACCCATGAAGATATGTTAATTTGTTTGGTGGAGGAGTGTTACCTATGTGAGAGCCGTGTAAGTGGAGAAGCCAGGCCGAAATACACATTTCTACTTTGTGACAAGCTGATGATCATGTAGAAAATTGTGTAACTGATTATGGATGGTTCTTTCCGGCAAATGTGAGACTGCAGATACACTATCATGAACATGCCAACAGCTAATACCTGTTATTCCGTTTCTATCAACGACAAATAAGCTTCAACTTAAATCTTAACACTAATACAAATTTCAATTTGTGAAAGTGATGTATTTATCTTTTTAGGATAAAAAATTCAAGAAACTTCTAGCGGTAATGCCCACATGAGCTTGACAGGTGGCAAGCCAGATAAAGTAACTGGTATTCCCAGACAATATAATGAATCTATTCCAACCACCGTTTTTTGGATGATTTAATTTTTTTCCTGTTACATTTAAATTATGCTATGCTTACCAGAGTTACTTACATGCATTTTTTTCTGCAGAAAAAGTTATGTGTCTCACTTGTTCTATTAAATCCAGTGCCCATATTGATCCACTTTGTAAGCAACTAAATACTTTTAACATGCAATGTATGTTTCAATTGAAGGCAAATGAGTTTCAGTTCAAATACACCAAAATCAATTACCTGCCCACTGTCGTGATCAACAAGTAATCACCTCATTAACCCTTTCCTACTACACTAGAGGTAGAGAAAACAACTCTGTCTCAAGACACACCCAGATCACATCAAAACGATACATAAGATATTATACCCCACCCTGAATAAAATGTCCTCCTTCTTGCATCCATGGCAGATTGTGTTTTCACGCATTTTCTGGTATATAAAAATACAAAGAACTATACTTCAAAAAAAAATATCGATATGTGTGCACTGTACCAAATTGTTTTGTATGTAACAACTGAAATACTCTTTCCTGGATTACCCCTGTACAGCTCGGTACTGACCGATTTCAGTTCAAGTGCCAGGATGTTGTGAAATATATATATATATATATATATATATATATATATATATATATATATATATATATATATATATATATATATATATACATATATATATATATATATATATATATATATATATATATATATATATATATATATATATATATACCAACACAAACACACACATATATATATATATGGAATTGCTTATATTGAGTGTTGATTAACTAACATATAGTCAATACATGTAGTGTTTGAGGCATTATGACTGAAACAAATATATTTGCCAGTCGTGTTTGTGACTTTTTGACAGGTAAGAATATGTAACCTGTTGTGATACATGAATCTAATGGTATTGATATGTTACAAAGTTATCTAGTAGCACAAACTGAGACCAATAATCCAGACCATATCGCCATTTAATCCAAACGAATATATATATATAATATTGAAATCATAGAACTGGTGTAAGCTTTTGTAATTTGAGTAGAAAGGTCTATTATTTTAAAATTATCTATAGAATTTGCTAAAGATGTTGCTTTCACTTATATTACTCTGCTGAAATTTAACCTCAGGTGTAGCAATTTACACATGGAGGCGCCCCCTGCCGGGAAATCTGGCAATAATAATTTCAATAAGGTGCATACTGAGCTTCAAATATGATAAATATTTAAAGGTAATAAAAAAGATATAGACCACGAAAGGTCTACAATAATACAATTGAATTATCACTAGGAACACCATTCTGTGGAAAGCGATATTTTGGCGGCAATGGGTGGGGCATGATGGCATTTGGCTGCGTAGGGCTGCCTCTTATGGTTCGGTGGCGATCGCTGACATCCACCAGCCACACTTCTGTAATGCAGTCTTTCCAAGGATGGGCATCCATGGCTGGTGATGCCGCGCATCTCTGTCTATTGCAAGTGAAAAACTCAAAGTAGCCCAGGGATCATTTACTTTCATCACAATTAAGCTATGTGAATTTGTGGCCAAGCGCAGAGTGAAATCACACGCAGAAAAATAGATAGATAGATAGATAGATAGATAGATAGATAGATAGATAGATAGATAGATAGATAGATAGATAGATAGATAGATAGATAGATAGATAGATAGATAGATAGATAGATAGATAGATAGATAGATAGATAGATAGATAGATAGATAGATAGATAGATAGATAGACAATCAGACAAACAGGTATTTTAGAGCACAGATTCATGAATTGGCATTATTTTCACTCGGGATTTAAAGCTATTGCGGATACATACTGAGAAACTGCTGAAGTTTTTCTTGGCATTTGCCTTCCTGGGCTGAAAGTTATTAAAAAATTGGTAGGCATCCAGATAAGATCGTTCAGTTTCCGAACCAATGTGTGTTTCAATCAGCCAAATAATGTGAAACTGGTTTATTTCTTATTGAAAGTTAACATTGTCTTTTTTGCAAGACCTCTGGCCATTAATCCTTTGAACAATCCCATCAACATTCCATGATGCAATATGTGCAGAGTTTTTGTAGGCTTTGCTACTGACCAGCACGAAATAAGTTTACTCTATTCCCACAATAAAACAAGACAGTGAGACAATCAAGTTATGTACAAGTTAGGGATGTAAGACTATACTACGTAAGACTTACATCATAATATAGAGAGACAATCAAGTTATGTACAAGTTAGGGATGTAAGAACATACTACGTAAGACTTACATCATAATATAGATAAATAGGGCCGAGCCACAACTGAATCTTAAGGCACTCAGCTGATATGGCCAGGACTTTTTAATCCGGGGGCACTCAGCCAATATATTAAGATATGAGTTGTGAACTTAGAACCCATGTGTAAGTTGAGAATGTGGCAGATGCACCATGACTAAGCATTATGAAAAGAATAATGAAATAGCTGTATATCTGGGTAAGTTGAAAACTCCCAGGGTGGGCACCCTAGAGTGTTAAAGCAACAACGTTAAGGCATTATGACACACCAAGATTTACAGTGTGAAAATTATGAGTACTCGTGTTTCACCTGTAGTTAGATCTAAAAAAAATCATTCATAGCGTTCAGATGTAATTATAAGACATGCATTACAGTGTGAAAATTATAGTACCCGTGTTTCACCTGTAGATACAAAAAAAAAAAAACAAAACAAACAAACACAAAAAACAAAACAAAACAAAAAGCAAATACAAAAAAAAAGAAAAATACAATGGAAAAAAAAACAACCAAAAAACAAAAAACACAGAAAAAAACACATTTCATGTCATCTGGAAGCATTTGTTCTGCGCTTGTAACCTTTGACTAGCACACATAGATACATACAATGGAATAATTGATTAGCATCAAGATTACTGTCCCAAGTTTTAAAGTCCAAGTTGCCAGAAGTCTCCTCCACAACTAAGAAAATTTCACAAGTGGAGATGGAGCTTGAGGGGGGTAATGGAACTGGGTCTTTGTCCAGAAAATGAATGACCATGGTAGTACAAGTTAGCCGGAATATATAAGAAGCCTCTATAAGGGACTGCAGGTGGAACAAAATGATCAAGTTTCTCCTTTTGGGCACAGTTTGGCAGAGAGGGAAAGTGTTCCTGATGGTTCCTTGTTTGTGTGTGTGTGTGTGTGTGTGTGTGTGTGTGTGTGTGTGTGTGTGTGTACACATATGTAAAGAATGTATGTGCTATATATATATATTGTATATACATTCTAGTGGTGGCACTCTGTACCAATGCACAGGTCCTTGAATGTGGCTTGTTTTGTAGGGTTTTGCAAGCAAATTAACCTTACTTATTTACTTTTGCGTTCCGCTGTGTTGTCTCTTTTGCAAATTTATAGGTAAATAATTGGCCATAGATTTCTAGAAAAGACCACCTGGATAAAAGTAGAGGCTGTGCATTTGTCAGGGCACATGTTATTCTTAGACTAAACGTAGCTGCCATTGGCAGTGATGGACGGCCATTCGCGGCCCAGGGCAGCGATGCCGACCACTACTGCCTATTCCAGCAGAAAGTGTGGGCGGCGTTCTGTGGCATTCGGAGGCGACGGGTGACAATGATAATTTATGTGTTACATAATCGTTGGTTTCTGATTTTTCTCAGCTGCTGAAAATATCGCATATGTTCAATCTCTACACAACAAAAGTGTAATACATCAAAGTGCATTTATTTATTTTTCAGCTTTTGAAGTAGACAGGCATCACAATCGCAGTTATGAACAAAGTACCAAACAGGCGAACTAATATTTACATCAAAATGCCCTTTGCAAGTCAAGCTTGGGTTAAATTGCCGAATATTGAATAGCTGTTCATTCATTGATTGATAGTGCGCTGCCAAGTCATTGGTTGTTTCACTTTACTTTTAGCATCGTTGTCCGAACCAGCCCCCCCCCCCCCAAAAAAAAGAAAAGAAAACAGCCGTTTTTCGGTATTAATTTCTCATTTAAGCAGGATTATGAATATGTGTGTATGTATGTATGTATGTATGTAGGTATGTATGTAGGTAGGTAGGTAGGTAGGTAGGTGGGCAGGTAGGTAGGTAGGTAGGTAGGTAGGTAGGTAGGCACATATCTATGTACGTACGTAGGTAGGTAGGAAGGGAGGCAGGTAGGTAGCTATGTAGGTGGGTAGGTACGTAGGTAATGCAATTTTTACAGGCAGTTAAAGTATACCATATTGATGTTATATCCTCAGGTCAAAGAAACAGAGCCATAGCAATTCCAAGTGGCCAATTAAACACACTACGTCAGGCGGCAGTGGTATTGAATAGCTTTTAAAATATCCACTAAACAATTTTACCCTAAGCGTATGTATGAGGCAGCTGAAGATTCAGGATAGCGCTTTGTCTGTCCCTCGTCTGTCTTCCCTGACACATCATTTAAAATTCATAATTTGGACTTCTTGTCAAAGAGCCATAAGCTGAATCTTTTTTCAAACCTGCTGAGTACATACCTCTTGTGATCTTTGTCAAGTTTGTTAAACGATTCAGGGTCCAGTACTTTTATATTATTTTTTTTTTGTTGATAAATTTTATTCAATTCTGGCTAGATATTTATAAATGTGCCTCTCCCAACCTGTACTGTCAATTACTTTGCAGCGGGTCAATGCTGGTTACCCCATGACCAAAATGTATAAAACAGTTGCCCATTTGTTCTCTGATGTGTGTGTGTATGTGTGTGTGCCTGTGTGTCTGTGTGTTTTAACTTCCAATGGCATTTCCAAAACGACAATATCAATTCTTTTCAGTTTGTAGAAATGGAAGACAATTCCATCTGTGGGTGGAACTACTGTCATTTACAATACATTTTTTCTATTACATCATGATGGATAGGGGTACGTTTTAGCACACTGGTATCCATACATGTAGATGCACCTTTTTTTTACAAACTGATGCATGACTCCCCCTTTTAACTTTGAGGTTGGTAATGTATATTTGGTTGAGCGCTTCGTGTAACTAGTCGTGCATACAGCTCACAGCATATCCAGAGTAGGTTGTAAATAATAATTCAAAGTGGATTTTATGATTTTTGTAAGCAAATTAACGACCTGGTTTAAAAAACATTGCTTAAGAAAGGCAGCATGGTTTACAATGGAGAAACCATGTCACCATGTTTTTTTGCGCAGGTCTGAAGAATAAATCACTCGATCCGCGTCCTGCGTCATGATTCCCTCTTCAGCCGTGCATAACCATTAATGACCTTGGTTTCTCCTTATCACATATAAACACTTTACTTCTTTATCTGAACCAAAAGGAGTCATGCCTCCAGCAACGTTACCTATCGCTGTCATTTGGCACCACACAAAGATAGACCGTGGCAATGGCAAAACAATATAGAATCGCAGGAATTTAGAATTTAGCTTGTTTGTGTTAACTATCACATACAATATCAGCTGCTCAACACAAACTACGGAGGAAGGTAGTGACCAAGTATCCTTTGTCACTTTATTGGCGGTCCCTCTTAATGTTTGATGCAGACCCTCAATTCAATATTACAGACAACCATCATCATCAAAAATCACAGATACCTGAAAGGGGACATTAGCTACATCTTCCAGAAAAATACAATCATTGAAATGTTTGTAAGTTCTAAAAGAAGTAGAGTTTGGTTTTCTTGCACCTATCTGCAGTTTAGCGGAAGAAAGCATGAGATGATGGAAGTCACTAAGACCACAATTAAAGGAACTCCTATCTTGGAAAAGTGAAGATCGATTGGTTAAAATTCTGTCAACGAAAGTACCTTCAGCATTGCCCTTAAAACATGTTGGCTCCCTAATGAAGAATGTCATGTCAAATTTGTCACTTAGATTGTGTACAGGAGTTTGTGACAAATTTGACATGTGATAAGTTAATTCATCAGCCAGCAAAATGTTGTCGAATTTCGTATAAACTTTGTCCTTAACTCTAGTGACTTTATAAAGCAGAATATTAATGGATAGTATTTATGTGGTCTGTAGAAAGCAATAACTGACCATGAAATATTTGTAGGGTCAACTCAATAACTTTTTTTTCCCAGTACATGTGATTCAGAGGTATCAGCCCTTCAAATGGGTGTGTCTGATGTAGTGTAAACCAGAAGACCACCTTGGTGACCATTGAGATCTCTGCGGCACATAGCATTATTATACAACAAAATTCTAAAATCTCTGAAAGTGCCAAATTTAACAGGATATTCCTTTAAAGGTTGAGATATTACTCTCACATGATTTCAAAATATTTGTGATTTTGAACTCTCAAGGTGGGCAAGACACTAAAGCTAAGCTCTAAAATCCGAGATTTTGCTATCCACATGGGGCGATAAACATGGTTATGACCATGTCTTGAAAAACCAAAAATTTGCTCAAGTAGTTGCAAAGATGTAGTCCAAGATAATGTACAGCATGCAGTGATAATGAGACTTTGTATGTTTATGACTGGTTGGTAACCCTATACTCCCGATGTCCAGACAGGCACTCTTCAATAGATGCCACCAGCCAATCACATTAAGGCACTGCGCTTTTTTTCCAATTCATGGTCACTGCTAAGAATGCATGTTTGATTGGTTACTACAGGACACATCAATGCATAATGCAGTTTTTCCCAAACCTATGAACACATCTACTTTAAACTTGATGTCGGTATGCCATGGTTGGGCCTTTTATAAGGTTTCCCCATATCATCATGTATTTCAGAGGATTTTGTTTGTTAATGTTTCCGAAAATTCTCTAAAACTCCTCTCCGAAACCACGTGACCAATTGCTTTGATATAACACAGAGATACTTCTATGTACTCGTACACCTTATATTTGGAAGCAGGTGGTGCTACGAATGTTAAAGATTTTAGAATTTGCATCTTTTCACCTCTATTGATCAAAGATTCTATCTTATGTGATTATTTATGTCTCTCTGTCTGCCTGTTTGCAAACCTTTGTTTGTGAGTGCGATACAATCTCCAGCTTTCAGGATGACCCACATAACTGTCAAGACTTGTAAAGCGTATAGAAATCTGGTTCGAATTCGAAAATGGTGGCCCCACCTTCAACATTGTCTGATATATCGGTCACACTGGAAAAATTCTGTGACCGCTCTAGCATTCTCAACGTGTGATAGATGTTTATGAAATTTGGTGGCATTGTGAAAAGGTAATAATCTGAGTAGCTTAAAATGCTTGTAGCACCATCGATAATTTGATGGCAACTAATCTCCAAAGATGAAACATTCCATATCTGAAGAGATAATTGAATATGACGTGCAAAATTTATATGATATAAAGATCATATCAAATGCTAATACGCTGTGAAGTATCAGTGACATTGACCTCTTTTTGTTAGGGTACCACTTATGTTAATTTAAACGAGGTATTTTGTAATGACAGGGTGTAGCTTGAACATCAATGGCAAAGAAAATTGAGCTTCTGTATTAAAATTTTGTTTGATTGCATTCTACATAAAACAGTACCTTTGACCTATTTTCCGGTTCACCATGACCAAATGTTATGCAATTTTGCCCTTGTCCACGTTTGCAGTTTTACTTCAATAAGCCAAATCATTATAACCTGATTTGAAACAGACCAATCGTATATAGAAAGCTGGACGCAGGCCCACATTATGAACTAAAATTCTTTACACCAAATTGAAGGTCAAGGTATAATGGGCAGTTGCAAGATAGGGGTCACCATGTGAAAATCTTGTCAATGCACCCCCACAGTTTTCAATTAGGTCTGTGTAACTTTTAAGAGTAAAGACCAACTGAGGTTTTTTTAAATATTGGTGGCGCCACCTACACTATTTAGTAATATATGGATCAAAATGTTAAAGTCTTCAAGGAGGCCAGCATCCTTTACTCATATGGATTTACGTGAAATGTTGAGTGTGAGTGGAGGCGGCCAAAATCTCAGTTGAATATAAAACTGGTGGCGCCTCATATAATTTGACGAAAGTTACGAGTCAAAATGTCTTGAAAGTTATATAATTCATTAGAAGATCTGATTTTGCAGTATCAGAGTGTCGCTTGGATATCTATGGCAAAGAGGTCTATATCAAAATTACATTACAGTACACTGTACACAAAACTCTACTCGGTTAACTAATTTTGGGTCATGGTGACACATACATTGTGTGACCTTCACCCATTTTTCAAGGTCTTAAGGCACCAAAAAAAAAGACATTTAATCGAGTATCTTGATAAAGAATAGGGTGAATGGTACCAAATGTACCATAAATATGTATCATGTGAAAGTGATATTACGTAATATGGATGACCTTGATAATTCCTCAAAACCATCGAAGGAATGCTTTTTAAGAAAAATCTTTGGTGATCATCAACAGATTATATGACATCAGGGCATTAGGCCCATGGGCCTCTTGTTGGTAATTTCTTACTTGTAATTCGCGCGCTGCACTTTTTAAAACTTGGTAAGCTTGGAACTTGGACTAATTCTCCACCAACTGTGCACATTCAGTCACTATTATCTACTTATTTTTAACAACTTTTTATACATTGATCGACTAGAGTACACAATGGCAAGCTTTATATTGGACCACCGGTGAACATCTATATTGACATAAAATTGTCAGGCACCAGATTATCCTCAAATGTGTTGCGGATGTACCATGGCAAGTTCTTAGTACAATTGCCTTTGTTACTAAAGGCAATTAAGTTAAATATCTGACGGACTCATCTACGTACTATAAGCCCCAAGTTAAGCTAGGTTCAGCTCTACCTATATTTGCTCAGTTCGAGCTACAGCAGTTTGAATTAAGTTTGGGCTTGATGTAGGGAAGTGAGCAGAGGATGGTTTTGGTGACATGGCCAGTTCAGTTCCACATCGGCCCTACTTTCCACCACAGAAGTTGAATGTAATAGACATTTTTTGTTTGTGTCACTTTTTTCTCGTAAAACTGGTGGCAAATTAAGTTGCTTCAGTTGGTGTATTTTAAGGTTCTTTGATTTTTCTAGATGAAATGTATTTTGTTTTGTTTGGGGAAAGTGGTTATATAAAAACGTCCATCAACAGAAAATGTTTATTTTGCATAGACTCTGTCCGATAATTATACTCAGCTGATGTTCTTCTCTTCGACTTAAGTCAATGCTCCAGTGGACAAAAACAGTCCTTTCTCTATGTGTGACTTCGGATGCTGTGTAGGGACTACATTCATGCCACTCGCATATGATATTATCCGTAAGTACATAATTATGAACTTATTTTCATTAATTCAATCTGCCGCACTAGGAAGTCCCGATTGTCAGAAGAAACTGCACCTTACTACTTTCAGTGGCACCGAACTTCGATGTCCAGACATCCATGTGCCCAAAGTTAATAGTTGTGAGCCATAGTATGTATGCATCCTGCTGCAAACTACACATATTTTAAGAGGGAAACTTGGTACTCTTTATGTTCCAGTAACCACAGCAAGCGTGGGAGATAAATGGCGGAAACATACAACGCTCTGGACTCTTTAACGGAACAATTTGCTACGTTGTTAGAGTAGAGTAACAACAAATTTATTGCCGAGAAGGATGGGCGAAAATTTGTCGTTTTATATATTATTAGATGAATTGTTAAAGTAGCACTTCTGCTTTTATAATAGGCTTCTAAAATCTTCTTAAAGGAAAGTCATTTTCTATCGAGATATATTGAGAGATTTTGTTATATTATACAGTGATTTATGCAGAAAAGAACAATAAAGAAGAAAGAATAGTGTAAAGCAACCAAATATATGAAACAGTGTAGTTATTTCCATGCCTTGGTCATATGCCAACATTTTGCAATTCTGAAGCTTCTTTGCATATGATTCAGCATATCTTTTGAGAAATCCAGTCTATCACGGCTAAAATTTAAGTGACACTATTCTAATTTGAATCAAAGTTTTTGGAATACGATTAAACGTTTTCAGTCAATGCGGCAACAGAAACTAAAAAAAGTGCATTTATTGCAAATTACAACCTTATGTAACCCTGATCCATCTGAAAGAATACCATGCAATCGCAAATACGTAAATTGCATGTTTATATGTTGCTCCATAATGTTTGCTACCGTATTCCGTATCCTGTGAGCACTTTGACCTGTCGACTTACAGCAAGTAGCAAATTAGGATTTGTCTTTGTAAAATGACATTTTTTATCAACCAAATTTTTAACTATACCTGTGGGGCAGGCAGATTAATTTCCTTTGCACAATTTAACCCGTGAGTGCATTATGCAATGACCAGGGTTTTTTTTCATACATATCCACTTGGTAAATATACTACAGCAGGTCAGTGGATTATTCAAAATATCAACATAAATATCGAATAGAGCTGACACTAATCATTCAGTTAGTAGATTCATCCTTAAATATAAACACTTGTACCTAATAATGCAATCAAACAGGTGATTTTGCCCGCGGAATAACTTTCTGTCATCTTCTACATTCATTTATTGTTCATTACTATATTAGGAAAGGTATCCCTGACATTGAGAGTATGATCTCTTTGGAATTTGCATCTGAGTCAAGATTCATGAAAGAAAAATGTAAAACCACCTGCGTAAGTCGGGTGGGTGGAAATCTCCTATGTGGCATTGGTAACAACATTACAGACATTTCTATCAGCAGAATTACACGTGCAATTTCCATGTGCTTTGTTAATTTGTTCATATTAGATCCATATCTTTTTAACGCGATTGCATTTTTCTTTATCAGAGAAGATTAGGGAAAAACACGGTAGCTCAATACCAATCCAAGTGTTTTTTGAGGACCAAGCCTTCAACGATTTTACATCAATGTTTCAATTCACCCAAGGTGAGAATTATACAGTTAATGTATGGTTTGGATGCACACATTTCCACATATGCACTTATTACAATGAGGACTACACACTCTACAAACACAGTTTGTCTGCAAATACAATTTTTTTAAGTTTTTTTGTGTCTGGGTTGAATCCGAATGAGCATGTAAAGAAGTTAAATTTCTCATTGGACCCCACTTCAGTATGTTTGACGGGTACGGGTGTGCAGTCTAATAATAGATTGGTAAGCTGAGCTGGCATGAGAGCGATATTCCGACCTATGCTAACACGTCATCAGAACCACTAATGGAATTGAAGCCACGAATTTCTGATGGATTTTTTTACACATCTGTGGAACACCAGAGAGGTTTACCAATGTATCCTACTCTGGTCGCAAATTTTTCACATGACACTTTTTGAGAAATTTGGTGTTGCAGGTCTGACAAATGAATGTTGCCAGGCTACCCAGTATATATCTGCTTTCACCTGGGCAGTATAGCTTTGTTTCTGTATTGAAATGAATGTGTTTAGTTTTCCATAGGTGGTTATGATTCATAAGTAAGTAAATGTCATATATTAAAGTGTGTGTAAAGTCAATGAGATAATAATAATAGTATAATTTACTTGAAGAGATTACAATCATGTTTCCAACTTGTCAGGGCACTTGGATGAGGCTGAATGCTTTTACAAAAAAAGTGGCATAATATACCTGTTATCAACTTTGTGTTTCTATGCTATGTTTAGGTCTGCTGCCAGGTCCAAAAAGTTACTTGCTGCATTTTTCTAATGTTTATACATATGCAAGTGGGACCAACTTTTACGAGCAGTGCTTTCCTGGTAATACATTAAACCTTGCATACACGAGCCTCGCAACCAATTGGCTGTCTAAAAGGTAAAGCCTTCGTCCTGAACATTTACACACAGGGCCTTCCTTATGGTACTTAAGCATGATGCATTAACAGACCCACCTTGGGCAATAAAAAATTGTGAGATTCTCATTTGATGTGAGAAGGAATATGTATTCACATGAAAATTTGTTTGAAGTCAAAGTAAGCAACAACCTTCACACATATAAGTTAAGATTCACCTTTCAGATACAGGATAAGTTGGAATTCACTTCATTCCACTTAATTCCCTCTCTTCCCTGTCATCTCCGCTTTCCTGCAAAAACAATCTTACACATACTAATACATTCTTTGTATTAATCTGTAGTTTTCCGAATGCTAAAATAGTAGTCAATAACTAGAATATTCCTCATTGCAGGGGCCATTATTAACCACTTGCCTATCTTAGCTTAGTCTATTAAAGATCTAACACTATTGCAACTGTGTATCTCATTTATTTATCACGTAAATTTGTCTGTTCTCATGAGCTAATAACCACGTGAGTAAGCAATGTTCCATAAGCATTAATCAAATATAGGTGACATCTAACAGAAGTTCCATTTAAATTTCAATATAAGCTTTTTTTATCAGATCGTATGTAGCATTGACAGAAAAAAAAAACCTCTTTACTTTTCCTTCAAGCCCCATATGAAAGTATGTATATGTGCATTAGAAATTTATACAGTATAATTATAAATGCTTCAAATTGTTTAATATATTTTGTATTCCCTGATTATGGTCCTTACTATGGTAACTGTCTGTTGGATATGCATATCTTTGCGGGAAAACAAACTCTCCCTTATTGCGTTTTGAAAGAAGACAGATTTTTATTAGCTTTTGTGAGAGTATTAAAGCCTGAAGCGTTTGTAAAGGACATAACCTGTAAGTATGCATACCTGAGGTCATTTACATCTTCATAGCCTTGCTTTCAAAAATGAAAAAAAAATGAATACACATTCTGTATGAAATTAATGATGTGTAATTCAGTGAATGTATACTGCCTAAAGAGCTGCAATCAAATGTTAATTGCACCATTTGTCTTTAACACCACAAATTAAACGTAACTATTCATTTTTATCTTTTGTTGATTGCAGGCCGTGTGCTGTCAGCAATGGCCTGTATATTACACAAAGTGACAAAAAGTCTGAAAGGGATCTATTCAGAAGGCAAGCAGCAACTGATCTCACGACATTTCTACTAAGGAGAGCAAAAGAGCTCAAGAAGGGTATGTCAGTGCAGTTATCTATAGATTATATACTGTCGCTTTTAGAATTTTTGCACGTGTATCATTAACTGGCAATACAGTGAGCTACCCTTATTAGGAGCCTTTTTTATTCAGAGAGTTCATACGCTGAAGGAATAAGATAACTACTTAGTACAAAAAAGCAAAACAGATTATTTTCCAAATCGTTTAAGTGGGAGTTGTAGAAAAGCTGTGGAAATCATTAAAATGGGTACTACCACCACCCATAATCAGTCAAAAATGGCTATTACAGATAAACAACTTTACCATAATATACCCATAGACATTACAAAGAGCTTCATTTGCTACTTTGTGTTCCATCTTTCTGATTTCACCACAGCCATATCCCTGCCGAGAAGAATTTTTTTTTAACAGTGAAAACATATTATAATGAAACTGTGCAAGCATGGACAGTGATTTCAATGGCTCTTCCTTCCTACACTGATCAAAAGAACAGTTTTGATCCTGTGTAAAACACCAACGTTCTTACCGTTACACAAGAAGAATGTATGATCATCAAGCTATTTAAGTCGGAAAAATGACGTTGTCTAAAGCCCATTGGAACAAATGCAAAATGGCAAAATGCCTGCGAAAAAGAAAATCATTACAGATCTGTGCCAATCTATTGAAAAGTAATGCAACATGCAAATTAGTAAAAATTGAAAAAAAGCATAGTCTCTGTTAAAAATTCTACAAAAGAAAGTGCGAAGCATGGACAGTAGTAGCTCCATATGTATATAGATTAGACAGTACCTGAGAAACTTATGGAGAGTCAAGCGTTCGGACTGCAAAATAGCGTAATGACTACTGGGAAGTGGTTCTGAACGAAAAGACATAAATGAGATTCACCTTTCAGATACATGATCAGTTGGAATTCACTGCATTCCACTCTATTCCCTCTCTTCCAAAAGACATCAGTATAATACATTTGGTGCAGACCTGAGCAAATTAAATGGAACTAAGGGGAGCATTTGTGTGTATACAGGGATAGATTACTATGGTTTGAATGACCTTGACCTTGCTCAAACTCATATTAGTGGTGGTAAAATGGGACTAATTAGTATCATGAAAAAAAAAAAAAAAAAATTTAGAAATAAAATTTATGTCTAAATGTTTTTTGTCTGTAGGTGTCATTTTCTATTTATGTGCAGCTTAAAGACACCAAAGTCTTTATTGCAAGTAGTCTATACAAGAAAACAATGTGCATATAAAAGTATGTGCACAGATCATTCCATATCTTACACAGATATGTTAAAAATGCCATGTTTCCTTCAAACAGCTGTATAAGATTGGCCAAGAAGTCATATCTAAAGTACCTTTTCGTAGCCATCATTTTTTTTAACCTGAACTGCTCTTGTCAACATTGGTTCTGAAGAATTAAAGTTTTAAATCAGGTCATCAAATGACAGAATTTGGATAGCCAAGTGACCGTGATCTTGGTACAAAATATCGCGTAGATACTAGAAGTTTTTGTAACAGATTTTTTATCAACAAAATGAACTGTCCGCCTTTCTTAAGGACTGTGGGCAAAAGGGTTTTCACAACATGGAGTCATGGCCTTCATTAATATTGGGCAAATAAGTCAAAAACAAAAAACAAAAACAAAACAAAAAAACACACACACACATATTCATCAAGTTCAATAACAGCAATGTTAAATGCAGCAAAAGACAGATATACAAGACTAACCAAAACATAAACACCCATCTTCACGTACAATATCAGGAAATGAATTTCAGTCCTGACTTGAGACGGACAGTCTCCCATAAAAGGTAACTGGTGGTCTTAGACCAGTATTCTGAACCTTTGAAATATATTTCCTTAACTACAGACATTAGCTTTCTTTCGAAACATATAGGCGAATTAATTCAAGTTGTAGTCTGGTGTGGTATACATTTGATGATGACTGGCAAACATCAAAAGTAAAAACAGACAATCCCTTCCAACATAGAGGGACGCAACGGGCAAATATACTAGGCATTGTGAAGACTGACTGAGCTAGAAAGGTTTTTAGCTGGAAAAAGAATACCGATTTCCACACATGGAGATGGCTCAAGTTATTATTCAAATGGTGGACATCTTCTTTTGTGTAAAGTTATGTCACAAAATACGCAATTGACAGATAAAACGAATCCCTAATGAATGTACATGCTTTTCATCTTTAGGAGGCATTTTGATGATATCTGAGCTGTGCACTGACAATTCGGGGTATTATGGCAACATGTCTTTTGGAGGAAAACCTGGATTTTATGATACAATGTACAGAATTCTGTTGAGCATGGCCGACGAAAGACTCATTAATCACGTAAGAACTTCATACCAATGTTAACACAAAAGCAAGCACAACAAGATAAGTGTTTATGACACGTGTCACATACTTGTATGTATTTAAAATGTTCAACAAGGAAGCATGTGGAAAACTTGTGTTATAAATTTTCTTGAGCTTCATTCTGGTGTCGGCAAGCTTCGTCTCCACAAACTCATTGTTTTAGTTTTATGATACATTTTCTCCACCTTTAATTGTGTTTGCTTGCTTGTTTCTCTTACATAACTTGCCAGTGAATTGAGCTTCCGGGAGCGACTGGTCTGCTCATCATCTTTAAACAGTCCAGTTTAAAACTTGAAAAATGTCTTCATCTGCCCAAGCTTAATTCCCATGACCTTTGCAGAAAATCTCATTGGTTTCAAGGGAAGCGAAAAGGTAATTG